>JAXRKP010000152.1:382500-390000 GCA_037039925.1 Doris montereyensis | reverse complement strand
ATGTATCGTTATCTAGATCAAAATGTAGATGTAGACAGAATCTAATAAACCCAGATAAAAAATATATGTAGCTCTGTTCAGATCTATTTAGACCGATAGAAAGATATCAAGATTTAAGCCTTAAGTCTATACTCGAGATGTAATATTCTTTTCTATTTTCTTTTATGAGTATTATTAGGGTATGTCTATTAGTATTAGGCTAAGAAAGCTGGCCAAGAAAGTTCGATGACAAAGTTACTTGGTTTAATCAAGAAAGGTAATCCACACCCGTTGCTACGCGCTGTACCAGCCCAAAGTTGCTTAAAAATATATATCCAGTTTCTCAAAGTTAAAAGAAATGCGATATAGATCTATTCTTATTAGCTTAGCTTCAGAGGCGTGGTATACCCATTATTGTAGGTGGTGCCATAATAACAAAAACTGTCCGTGTCATAATATCATACTTTAAGACAACTGATATAAATCATAAAACACGATGTAGTACAATGTTCAATGTAATAACATTACGGTGTACTTACGTTAATGTTTGGAGAGAGAGAGAGAGAGAGAGAGAGAGAGAGAGAGAGAGAGAGAGAGAGAGAGAGAGAGAGAGAGAGAGAGAGAGAGAGAGAGAGAGAGAGAGAGAGAGAGAGAGAGAGACAGAGAGAGACAGAGAGAGAGACAGAGAGACAGAGACAGAGACAGAGACAGAGACAGAGACAGAGACAGAGAGAGAAAGAGAGAGAGAGTGAGAGAGAGAGAGAGAAAGAGAGAGAGAGGGAGGGAGGGAGGGAGGGAGGGAGGGAGGTAGAGAGAGAGACAGAGGGAGGGAGGGAGAGAAAAAAAGAGCCAGGGAGGGAGAGGGTAAAAAAAAGAGAGAGAGGAAAAGGGATATGAACAAAAAGAAGAGAGAAAGTGGGGAGAGGGAGAAAGAGAGAGAGAGAGGGGGGGGGGAGAGGGAGAAGGAGAGAGAGAAAGAGAGGGAGAGAGAGAGAGGGGGAGATGGAGAGAGAGAGACAGACAGACAGACAGACAGACAGACTGACAGACAGACAGAGACAGAGAGAGACAGAAAGAGAAAGAGAGACATAGACAGAAAGAAATACAGAGACAGAGAGAGGGAGACAGACAGACAGACAGGTACACAGACAGATAGAGAAAGAAAGAGAGAGAGACAGAGAGAACGAGCGCGCAACACACATTAGTGTGTATCAGCATCACAGTACGTAGAGCTGGTCTTTGGCTAAGTCTAGATGGCGAGGATCTTGATAAAAATAGAATTGGTCTGTCAGCGGGCACGCATGCGCCACACCAGTTCAAGGGTGGAACTTGATTGGTGCCTGGCTCCAAAATTATTATGTTTTGTACATGCAAAGAAGAGAATACCACGACCTTTGACCGTATTCTGGGAATGTTATTATACAGTTAACTAAGCTTTATTGGTTCCTATTGCGAGAGGACACCATAGGAGAAAAGTGAGAGGCTGCGCGAGATGTCACCAGCGGCGAACCCTGATAGTGAAAGGCCCTGCAGAGAAGTAAGTATAGTGTGAAACTGGTGTGTGTGTGTGTGTGTGTGTATGTGTGTGTGTTGGGTGTATTGCAAAGAAATCATAGTAGCACCTTGGTGTATTGCAATATTTTACAGGTGGTTCCTGGCATCATAAAACCAAACAGAACACGCCCCCTGCTAAGCTTTATTCCTTTGTTTGGCCATTAAGAATGTGTGTGGTGTTCAGGGCAAATCGGCTTTGCGTTGTAGCATTCTGATCCGTTGCAAAAATCTAGTACATGTACTTTAAAAAAATACACACCAATCACATTGTTCAAATGCAAGGCAGCCTTGTGATATTTCTACGGCATGAATTAAGGCTCACCCGATATCATATTGTTTTTTTTATTAAAAGGTATTGACATAAAATCTATTTATTCGTTTCAATAAAACCTGAGACCCCATTTTTTTTTTGCGACAGGCATAATCAATTAGACCAATAACTATATTCTAACTATTCAAACAAACAGACAGTCTTCACATTTTTATGACGAGGAATGACGTCAGCACAGCGGCTAGAAGCTGAGCAGAACGCTACGTTTATAATTTGACAGAGATGAATGTCATCTAATCAACCATGTTTGTGCCGTATGTAACATCATGTTGTACTTATTGGAAGGGGGGAAAAACCAACCTATAAAACACAAACTAGACATCTAGATCTACGCCAAAGTAGAAAGACAGAAGAGGAAAACATACAGTCAGAAGAGGAAAGTTTGAAAGCATAGAGAGTGTATGGTGTTAAGTGTGTGTATGTATGCATTCGAACATGTCAGTGTGTGTGTGTGTGTGTGTGTGTGTGTGTGTGAGAGAGAGAGAGAGAGAGAGAGAGAGAGAGAGAGAGAGCGAGCGAAAGATAGGGAGAAAGAGAGAGAGAGAGAGAGAGAGAGAGAGAGAGAGAGAGAGAGAGAAGGGGGAGAGAGAGAGGGGGAGGAAGAAATAGAGAGGGGAAGGGAGAAAGAGAGAGGGGGCAGAAAGATAGAGAGATGGCGAGAATGGGTGGGGGGGGAGAGAGACAGGCAGACATAGATGGGGGGTGGGCAGAGGCAGTGGATTTTCTGGTTCTATCCCTATTATTGTAAGTTTTAAACTTTTAAGGCGGTGTTGCTCAAACACAAAGTTATCTCTCTCTCTCTCTCTCTCTCTCTCTCTCTCTCTCTCTCTCTCTCTCTCTCTCTCTCTCTCTCTCTCTCTCTCTCTCTCTCTCTCTCTCTCTCTCTCTCTCTCTCTCTCTCTCTCTCTCTCTCTCTCTCGCTCTCTCTCTCTCTCTCTCTCTCTCTCTCTCTCTCTCTCTCTCTCTCTCTCTCTCTCTCTCTCTCTCTCTCTCTCTCTCTCTCTCTCTCTCTCTCTCTCTCTCTCTCTCTCTCTCTCTCTCTCTCTCTCTCTCTCTCTCTCTCTCTCTCTCTCTCTCTCTCTCTCTCTCTCTCTCTCTCTCTCTCTCTCTCTCTCTCTCTCTCTCTCTCTCTCTCCAACTCCTAGGCTGTTATACTCTACATAGATGTAAGCTTAAGAAAACAAAATGTGAGTAAGGCATTGAGTGAAGATGGGGAAGACAACCTCGGAACTAGCTTTTCTATAATTCGAATCCGGGTCATGGTCCCAAGTCCAGCAGCTTTACCACTCGGCCACCGATACCATTCTACTAGATAAACCGTTGGTTCATTTCTGTCCACCTTTTTTCCTTTTGTTTTCATTTTATTTTATTTCATTTTATTTCGTTTGAGCTGGTCATTTCTCCAAAACATTCGCTTATAGAAGATTTTTCGGTATTTCATCGATGAAAAAATTGTAAATTATTAGAAAGCATCGCGTAATTTAACGCACTGATTGAGCCACCTTATATCAAAGTTATCATGTGTACGATTTTATTGTAGCTTCCATAATATTTTGTCTCTGACGTTGACCTATCCTAGATGGAGGGGGAGGGGGAGCTAGGCGGTCCAGATGCTAGAAGTCGGCCTCTCAACCACACATGTTGAAATTTGTTATCTTTTCGAGTAGAAAAAACATAAACTAGATTTGTGGAAATGGAAATAAAATGTATTGCATGAAATCATAAACTAGATTTGTGGAAATGGAAATAAAATGTATTGCATGAAATCATAAACTAGATTTGTGATAACACACACATAGATATCTACACAAACGTTAAAAAACGCAATTAAATTCCGTATTTGATCACAATTAAATTATGTCATAAACAGGACTTACTTGCAAATGTGTCCGCAACCACAGACGGTGAAAAATACATCATCCCAAATTATGTCAGAAATGATAGCAAGCCCCAGTTTTGTTTTGTTTTTGTTGTTTTTTGTGGGGTGGAGGGGAGGAGAGGGAGGTTGGGGGTGGTTGTTGTTGCTTTTTACCTTTGACTTTTTCTTTTCATGAACCTACTGGCTGAATGTTGTCGAATTTATTATTTTATTGATTCTGGTATTGAACAACATATTATAGTGAAAGGATGAACACTAAGTTTGTGTACCCACGTGCCTATAATATTTAATCAGCCAAACTTCCATTACTAAACGTCATATCTCAGTCGTGCATTTTTGTCGCGCACTCTTTGTTATTAATGTTCCTACGATGTTTGCCATTATTAAAGGGGTGGGAGGAGGTGGCGGCACGTGGTTTGGCGAGTTTGGGACCCAAATGTCGTTTTTCTGTTCTTTGCATATTCGTGTAGAAAAATCATTTATCTACAAGTTTATGGCAGAAAAATGTCCGTATGACGTAAAATCTTTTTGTTACGAAATATTTTGTAGGCGCGGGTAGGTAAAAAAAAATATTTTTTTTACATCAGTTACCCTAACACTGACTGAAAAGATGGCACTGAAAACCCATGTAATATGCCAACTAATTGCCAAAGCTGGTAACATAGTAATAGTACATGTATCGACTTGCTACCAGTATGCCGTTCGCTGACTTCGCCAAGCGTTGAGTGGCGTAAGAAGTGGAAGACACGTGTTGCCGATTTGTCCGTGTGTAAACACGCGCACAAGTAAAGGAATAGAGGAAAAAAACAGAAAACTTTCCATTTTAATGTATGTCTTCACAACATTGCACATTTAAAACTAGATTATCAATCCGCTATACATTAGTAACAATGCCAGAGACTGTCGAAATGGTAAGAGGGCTACTAAAAAAAAAGGGCAACCTATCTGAAGCGTTTGATTTGTGATATTTTCTTTTGATTTCTTTACTTCCATTTTTCTCAAAATGTATTTTTTTTTACTCTAAATTTCTATCTCCTCCGTCAGTTACCAACCGATTTGTAGTATATTTGGCACACATGTTCCTTTTGTCAATGTTAATAGAATGGTATTATATTTGGCACACATGTTCCTTTTGTCAATGTTAATAGAATGGTATTATATTTGGCACACATATTCCTTTTGTCAATGTTAATAGAATGACGTCTTGTAAACTTTTTGAGAAAAAACAATTTTAGGTAATTAAAATGCCATGTTTGTATATACACGATATTTATAATTTTCAAAAATGTTGTTTTTTTTAACTATTCAAAATATCTATAATTAAAAAAAGATATTGAAAGGAACAAACGATCTGCACAGGTTTTCAGTGATTTTTTTAAGTACTTGTTTGTCCATCGGATCGATCTGTCTATTGAACATTAACAAAGATGAATTCAAACTTATTTTGAGTGAATACATTCACAAGTTTACAAACAAAGAGCAAACAGAAAATGGCAGCCGTTAGAAATTAGCAATCAAACCATGGCAGGTAATCATCGTAGAATTACAAAACATAAAAGAAAGTTAACTTGAAAAGATGTGCATACTACACAACAACAAGTCATGGGCTTCAGAACTTGTTTCGTCTCCATTGTGTGTTTATTAGTGGCATCGGTGGCCAAGTGGTTATGCTGCCGGACGGGGGATCGTAAAGTTGTGTTCCTTTTGAAAGACCCTTAACAAGCATTTCCCCCACTCCACCAAGGTGCAAATAGGTACAAGCAAACTCTTGTGTCAGACTAGCGTCCTGTTCAGGAGGTGATTAGTATCACATGTTTCCGCTTCACGCTATTGAAACCGAGGGATAAGCTCCGGCTCTATGAACCGTAACGGTCTTGGAGGAACATTTATGCTTAGACTCAATTCTGTGAAGATCAAACGTTTAAGAGTGTGTAGTAATGTCAGAATACTCTGCACGCGTTCTATGTAGTGACAGTCCTCCATAATAAAGATCGTGTCGTCATACCAATTCCACAGATGTCGTTGTCGTATTTTCGCATAGGGGTTGTCGTCTTCATTGTTCTTGACCACAAAGTTTGTTATCCTTTGATAGGTAATGCAATACTCGATAATGAGATCATCAGTCTCCGAAAGGGTAAATCTTAAACGCCTGTCACCTCATATGACAAAAAATGATATCTTGGAACTCTTTCACTGTCCCCATCGCACCAACCACAACACAGATACTGCACTGCTTACGTTATTGACAGTGGGGATGGGTCACTTTTAACTCTTCTTTATCGTTATGCAGCCTTTGATACCTTAGACCACAACATGTTATTTCAAAGATTTAAAATGTATTTTGGTCTCACAAATACTGCCCCTCATTGGTATATTTCATACTTTGAAAACCGTAAACAAACCGTCGCTGTCAATGATTTGAAATCTAGAGAAATAACCTTGTCTTGTGGAGTGTCTCAAGGATCTGTCCTATCTTATTTTTTATGTACTCTTCTCCTCTTGCCTCTGTAATAAAAAATCACAACTTTTCCTATCATTTCTATGCCGATGATTCCCAACTCTACAGAGCTGGCCCGACTAACAACTACCTTCAAAATGTGATTGAACAAATTGAACATAGTGTAGCCGATGTAAAGGGATGGATGGACGCCAACGAGCTTAAAATATATGGAGAAGAAAAACAACTGCAGTATTACTCGTTGGCAATAAAAGATTTTTGAATTCACACAAAGGCTCAGAAATTCAGATTGGTGAAAACCGAATCAAAATAAAAGTAAAAAACCTTGGAGTACATTTCGACTCAGAATTTAAAATGGAAGAATAAAAGCTCCCTCTGTAGATACATTAATTTTGGACTTGAAAATATAAGCAACCTACGCCCCTTTATCGCAACTTACACATGTAAGAAATTAGTTTCCTGTCTTATCTTTTCCAAGATTAACTACTGCAACTCATTATTAAGTGGCATTCCGCGAAACAAGATTCACCGCCGACAGGCTGTTCAAAACAATATGGCTCGACTCACACTAAAAAGAAGAAAAAATGCAATCCCCCTCTTAAAACGCTCTATTGGCCGAGTGTAGAAAAAAGAATCTATATAATATATATATATATATAATTATGAGTTGGTTGACCTTTGTTCGCCAAAGGCTCTGTTGATAGGCCATGAAGAGTAATTATACTTTCCATGTAGGCTTTAAATCATCCCCAGATCGTTTTTGTTTGAGAAAATGTTCTGCCAAAAGCGATGTTGAATTAACGTAAACTTCATTCTTTCCCCATCTTTGTGAGTACCATTTTCGTTCTCAGCTAGCCCGCCATTTTAAACAGGTTATACCGGGTAATTAAAAAGTAGGAATAATACCTTCACGCCTACATGCGTAACCTCAGAATTGAATACTAGCCAGATCTAATAATCGTACTTGATACCACCCGGGGTAAAATATGCTCGTTAAACATAAACCTGCAGTTATCGTTTACCATTGGCGTAATGGGTCAGTGCCTATTTACTTATCTGAATTGCTCCTAATTATAATTTATAACCAGCCAAGATTCCATGAAATCCTCGTCAGACTCTGGCCGTTTAGTTGTGCTTAGAGTTAGAACTAAAATTGAAGAATGGACGGTTTTTTTTCTTTTATGGCCCATCAGGTTTGGAACTCATTGTCACAAAAGCTTAGGACATCAAATTCATTATCACTTTTCAAGAAAAAAACTTTAAAAAGCATGTTACTGTTGTGAGCAGTTTGAACAAGTA
>JAXRKP010000152.1:165000-370000 GCA_037039925.1 Doris montereyensis | reverse complement strand
TAAGTCGTAAGGCGTGACCGGTAAAATGCCGGATTGTTACAGCACTCTGTTCAACGATGCGCCTGGGATTTACCGTTTGCCTGCTACAAACCTTTCAGTGTGATGTCCGGCATTTGCCGGGAAGGAAGGACGAGTCAAGAGAGGCCTAAATATTCCTCCTGAATGTTACCCTCTTACTGTCTTACGCTCATCTTCTTTTCATCTCCATTTAAAATAATGCTCTCTGATTGATTTAACCATTTAGTAAACAGGAAAAGGACGCGTTCAGGCTCATAAGCTTACATCCAAAAAGGCCTTCGGTTGAGTCTATTTCTAAAGGGGTGGATCTATCATGATCTTTGCCTTGGACAACTGGTGCGGTCAGGAATGATCACTCCCTGAAAACAATAGAAATCGTCATTCCACTGTGTTACCTTTGCCTTTACATAGATCTAGAGAGATCTAATAGTAGAAATATGATGAAGTTGGAAAAACTTAATATATTTTTAAACACCTATTGTGTTGTGGGGTACATTGTATTGTGAGATTCTTGATATAAACCAAAATTAACTGTTGACCAGTCACCATATTTTCTTGGTCTTATATCATCATAGCAATGCCATTATGCTCTGTAGCTAAATTAAGATTAATTGCTGGCATTTGAATGTGGTACACATATAAATGTGCTGAATTAAATATAAAATCCTCCTTCTTCACCTGTTCAATTAATGTTCTGTTCTTTTACAACAAATTGAATTTCACAGTACATGTAAAGTGGGGAAAGGAGAAATTTACAGATGTGGAATGCAATACAGATGAATCTCCAGAGCTTTTCAAAGCTCAGCTGTTTGCCTTGTCTGGTGTTCAGCCATCAAGACAGAAAGTTCTTGTCACAGGATCAATTCTTAAAGTGAGTTGGTTTTAGAATAAATGTTTAACTTATTTTATACACAGCTTAAGGTAACAAGGTATTTAATTGGTTATAAAGCCAAGTGCTTTTAAAGATATATATTGAAATCATGAAATAACTGAGATGAAAATGACACAACTATTCAAGACCAAAGGTTAAATCAAATTTAACTTAATTTTTTTTCTCTATCCTTTATAAGACTCTGATTATATTACTTATTACTGCACAATAGAGGGGAGAATTTAACTCATAAAGAACATTCCTAAAAGTAATTCAATGATAGCAAGTTTATTTAATCAATCGTACATTAACTACCACATAGGACGTCCGAGTTTGATTCCCAGTCCTGGCCCTCCTGTCGACCCAGCAGGAGTAGGTAGCTGGATCTATTCGGACTCAGCAAAAGTAAAGGCAATAAAGAAAGCAATGACAAAATTACAACATTGTGTCATATGCCAAGAAAATCGGGACGCTCAACTCTTGTGGGACTTACTTTTACTTCTTTTTTACCAGGGCACTTGGAGGTATATATATGTGTGTTATTCAAAGTCATGTTGCTATCCAATATCACTACTGTTAACAATTTTTGTCTATTCTCTCAATAGGATGATGACTGGGGTCCAATATCGAAAAAGCTGAAAGCGGTAAGATACAAAGTTGTTCAATTTTGTCAATGGCTAGGACTTTATAGTTCCAGACGAGCCCAATCCTTTTCGTTTAGATGACCCTGTTAAACATTGAGTCACCCTGGATGTGATCAGGTTAACTCACTCACTACAGGCCATTTTAGATTTGTTGGGCCTCTCTCTACCAGCATTTCTGTACATTTTATCAAAAATAACCCAAACATTATTATTAAAGCCAGAAGCATAAAATTGTATCACAATAGAGTACTTTTGTGATTCACTATGCACACACACAAAATTGATCTTTCTTATATGATTCATGCATTGCAAATTTTCAAAGTATGTCGAAATGGACTAAAATAAAAAAAAAATTCTTCACAAAATGTGTCTGGTTTTTCGCTTTCACTCTCAATTGATGATCAGTTCCAAATCAACTATGTGACAAACGTACAGAGCAAAGAGTAAAAATACATGGAATAAATAATCAAAGAAATTGTGTAACGATAAAGTTTTTTTCAGTCAACAACAAAGTTCATTTTTTATATGATAGTCCTTAAACATTGACACCATTACCATGACTGTTCATGCTATTTTCATCTAGATCTACATCACTGGTAGATCAAGTGGTAGATGTGTCATGTGGATCTAGAACTGGAAGATCACAAAGCCTAGATCTAGTTGAAGTAGAAAAAATCACAAAGTCCCGATCTAGTAGAAAGCTAAGCAGACGATGAAGATACGTTGATATCTTTAGATGTAGATAGAAAATTTGATGTTGACAGTTACTGTCATTTCTTGTATCTTCTTTGTCCTTGAGGAATCTTGTCATTGGTTTTGCTATCACTTATTAATTTGTCATTAATTTGATCTTCCTTTCTCATGAAAAAATAGGATTTCAATCGCTGTCATTGTTATCTGATTCTATGTATATCAGATTCAGGAGGAATGTATGAGTCTAAAATCTCAAAAATATTACGACAAGTAGCCATGCTTCAGTTCACTTTTTCATGACGGACAAATAAATTTTCTGGATTTGAGACTTCCTGTCGGAAATTGACGATTGACTGAAAGGAAAGTCACTCCCAATAAATAGATTTTGCTATAAAGGGGAAAAAGAGAGATTGCTCTCCCTAGTATTCAAAATATTAAAGCTGATAACGTGTCGGCTCATCATGTAATTAAATAGTAAAATTGAAACCAATACAAGTGTGGCCTCAGGAATGGACAGTGTTGCTATGGCAGCCGACACAATATGGAGCAGTGGTAGCAGTGAGTTAAAGAAGTTCATGTAATGAAAATTCTTTTGATTTTAAGTTTAAAGTGTAGTATTAATTTTTTTAATGATTCAACAAATTTCCTTGAAGGTGAGTATGACAAAATGTCTTTTTACATAAATTTATGGTAGAGAGGAGAACTGTAGTCAAAGAAATATTGAAAGAAGAATTCAAAATGAAATGGGATCGGTAAGATTTTGAAAGAAATCTGCATTTTATTCGCAGGGTTCAACATTGCTGATGATGGGCACAGCAGAGGCCCTACCTCAAGCACCAGTAGAAAAACCTGAGTTTGTTGAGGACATGTCAGAAGATCAACTTGCATCTGCTGTGAGTACTTTACAAACCTTTGAACGTGTATGCTATTACTTCCGTGTGTAAAGTAAGTGAGGAAAGTTCCTTCAAGGCCATTATGACCCTTCAAACCGGAGCATATCCTGGTTTCTATAGCATGAAGCGGAACAGATGATAGAAATCACCACCTGGACAGGACACTAGTCTGATACAGATTTTTACTCCCAAGCTAGTGCTTGTACCCATTCACATCTGGGTTGAGTGGGGAAAATACATGTTACGTATCTTTCTCAAGGAACAGAATGTTGGAATTAGCTTTGCTAGGGTTCGGCCAGGACCCCATAATCCCTAGAAGGACATTTTTATAGCGCTTTTCGCCGAAATCTCAAAGCGTTTTACAATATAAGTTGAAATATTCTTTAAAAGATACATTCAAATTTCAATGTTGCATTCCAAACACACCCACACTAATAAAACAAATATTACAATTGAGCATCATATACATTTCAATTCAATCATTTACATAAAATTGAGCATCATATACATTTCAATTCAATCATTTACATAAGGTATTTCCTAAAAAGATGCGTTTTGGTATATATTTTTAAAGATTGCGTTTAGAATTTATATATGTTAGGGCGCGAGGCGGTTCATATGGGAAGAGCAGATCTTGAATGTAGATAGGGGCAGCAGACTGCTGTGATTTGTAACAAAAAAGAAAAATCTTGTAATTGATTCTTGCCCTTACTGGAAGCCAGTGAAGGGCTTTCAACAAATCTCTGGAACTACTGTCGAATCTGGTCTTCCCAAGAACCAACATTGCCGCACCATTTTGTACCCTTCGGAGCTTTTTTTATCCTCGCATCTGTGAGACTCGCTAAAAAGAGAGTTGCAATAGTAAATTCGAGCAGAACTAAGGACACAACAAATGTTTTGATAGATTCTTGTGAGAGCAGAGATTTCATGTGTGAAATCTTGCGCAGCTCAATGTACATTATTTTTACAGTATGTTCAATTTGGTGATCCATTGAAAGTGTGCTTTCATATGTTCACAGGACATCCTTTTTATTGTTTGTGTCCAAGGGGCTATGTGTTGATCCATCTACGTGGTGTCTATCATTATAATTATTTTTTATGTTTTAACATTTTGACTTTTAGTGTCATTATTATTATTATTTTCTTATGTTATTATTACTATTATTAAGCTATTATCACCATGGACTATTATGAAACCTCAACAGTCACCTGATCGACATTGTCTCCGTTTATACATTATTTTCATTATTGTAGTTGATCTGCCGCCGGGATTGACCAATTTGGGCAACACATGCTACATGAATGCCACCATTCAGTGTCTGAGGTCTGTCCCAGAGCTGAAAGATGTTCTAAAAAAGTGAGTGACACTGACACAACTTTTCTCCTCTCTCTCAAACTCAGGTCCAGTAAATGGTGTGGGTTTTTTTAGTATCTTGGCTTTTGTACTTGCTGTGTTGGTGCTTCCATCCTTGTGGGCGGTTGGCTGGCATTGTTGATGTGTTGGTAGGTCTTACTTCTTTCCTTTCACTCTTTCATTCACCTTTTATCTTGCTGTTTCCTTTTAATTCACCCTGAGATATCTGCACATGGTGCAAACATGAAAATCTCGATGAAACAGACAAAGCCTCCTTCTTTCCTTCCTTACTTACTTAATTATTTTAGTAACTTTTCCTCCTTTTTTTCTTTTTCTTTTTTGTTTTTACTTCTCTTCTATTCCTGAGGTTGGCTTCACATGAAAAAGAAAACCTATTTCATTTTGCTCTGATTCATCTGTCAGGTTCAATGGAAGTTTGACTGTTGGTGGCAGTGTTACCAGTGCTGATTCCATCACGGCAGGTAGGGATGAAAATTGTTGTGTCATTGTAGTACGATATTATTTTAGTTTTTTTATACAGTTATCATTTTTGTATATAATGAAAGTAATTTTTAAAGGCATGTAAATTGTTTTTCACTCTATTGTTATCAATGCAGATTGGTTATCTATTGAGTGTTAAATATTTATTAAAAAATTAAACTACTGTCCTGCATAGTGACCAGTATTAGTCCTGCGATTTTAATTTCTATTCATTAAAGAATTTGTTGTGGTCATGAATTTTAAAAAAAATTTTAATCTTACCAAATATGTAGAGATCACCTTAATTGTGGATGTGGGTAAAAATTAAATCAAATCACGATGATTAGGGCCCTGGGGTATTTAGCTACTTTCTTGACTGTCTCTCTGTCTTGCTTTTCTTTAGACATTCCCATCAATGACATTTCATAATAATCCTGCACTTGTCGTAACTTTTGTTTGAAAAGATGATGTCAACAGCTGGCTAAGCCCTCGTTATTTGAGTGACTGTTTCAATGTTGTGGGCGGTCGGCGGGCATTGCTGATAGGTTCTTCTTCTTTCCTTTCATTTTTTTCATGTATCTTTCATTTTCCTCTTCATTCACCCTGAGACTAACGCACATGGTGGACAGTGTAAATTTCAGTGAACCAAACAGTTTCAATGTCTGTTTGATTTATTGATATTTATCTGTGTATGTATTTACACATTAATTGATTTTTTATTTTCATGTGTTTATCTAAGTATCTAATTATCTATTTGATTAATTTACTCATGTTTCCTCACACAGCATTGAGAGACCTGTTTACCACCATGGACATGACCTCCTCGTCCATCCCTCCCATCATCTTCCTGCAAGTATTACACATGGTTTTCCCTCGCTTTGCTGAGAAAGGGGAAAACGGGGGATATCAGCAACAGGTATTATTTCCTTACAGGTATTATTTCCTTACAGGAGTCACATATACATATTATTATTATTATCATTATTATCGCAAGTGGTGATATTGTACCAGAAGAGTTTGAGTCATCATTGGTCGCTACTTAAAAAAGATTTGGCTACATGTAGAAAATTGATCCTGAAATCGTTGTCTATGGTGGACGGGGTGAACTCCATCAAGACAAATATTGTTGTTGACTGAACAGTACTCTGTGTAAAAGAAAGTGATTTGTAACATGAATTGTATGGGATTGTTTATGTACAGAGGACAAAATTTGACAACTCACGTTGTTGGTTTTATTTTCTTCTTCTCTAGGATGCCAATGAATGTTGGACTGAGATCGTTCGTAGCCTTCAACAAATGCTTCAGTCGGGAAGTTCCAGTGGTGGAAGTGAACCAATGGTAAGCCCGTGCTCTGCCAGAGTTTTTTGTCTTTGTGTTAGTTGTCTACCTACGCATACCAGATTTCTAAGTGTTGACGGAACTGACTCGCCAGAAGTTTCTTAGCACCCCATCTGAGGTTGCTGGGGACTTCAATTGACTAAACCAACACTTTACAATACAAATGGGACGAGATGGTCGAGTGGTTAAAAAGCAATGTTACTGGGTTCGAGCCCTTCTTCAGGCATATCATTTTTTTCATTGGGCAAGAAAATGTACCATATTTGCTCACTTGGACAACATGGGTGACTCATGTTGCATTGAGCATAAGCTCGATGATAGTGTACATTCCTTTCTCAAAAAAAAATTTGGAGTCATTGCCATGTGTGATACCTTTCCCTGCCGTCGCGGACGATTACTATTTTTCTTTTTTCTTTACAAACTTCTCTAACAAAGGAGCCTGGCTCTCTGATAATATAACTACACATTGAGATTTTGTTTGATCAGATGTGATCAAATTGAGCATAGTCACAGGTTTGCACTGCGCTTTTGTTTCCCGACATGATCAGGCAATGGGTGCCAATGTGGAGTTGGATTCTTTATTACGTTCATGAATGTCTGCTGTTTATCCCCAATTTTTAAGACCAATTGTTTCTCATTCTGTATGTCCAAATTCAGTACAAATGGTACACATTGATGTACAAGGCTGCGAAAAATGAAAATGGTCTCATTTGATGAAAATGTTTATTATAATTTGGACGAAATTAGTCTATTATAGTTACACTGGTTCGTGTCTTACCAGCGAAGACAAAATGTCATACATATCCTAAACATATTGACAAACCCTTTTTCTTTATTCCATCAAACAAATATATCAAGAAGCGATGTCTAAATGATTTTGCAATGAATATTCTGAAGCTTTTATTTTCTCTGAGTATATAGTATATATATGAGTTTGTATTCGTTTTATACATATACACTCAAACCTTGTTATACAGTAGTCTCCACACAAATTGCACGCTGTCAAAATGCACGTTTTTGTCATGTCAACGAATATTACACCACTAATTACCCCTCAAAATGCAACAACGACTGGCTTGTAACCCTTGACTCCGCCAAAATGCGAAAAGAAAATTGTCACCCGAGGACCAGGCATTTTGGTGGAGACTGCTGTACTACAACTAACTACAATAGCCATTTCACATGCATTGGGCCTGCATTGCCTTGTCAGTGATCATTTTTCTTCTATTAGATTAGTCCAATATTGATTATTTTCCTTATTGTAACACTGAAAAAGGGTGTTTTCTTTATTGTGCCAAGTTACCACTGGCAGAGCAGTTGATGGTGTAACAAGGTTTGAGTGTATATTGTTGAATCATTGAATGTTAATACAAAAGTTGAGTTGGGTTTTTTTTTTCCTTTTTTTAAAATTCCTTACAAGTTTATTGTTTCTACCAGTACTGATAGACTCAATTCTGTGACTGTAAATCATTTAGTTTCTTCTAGTTTTCTGTTGGATTACATGTTGTTGTATCCAAAAATTACTTTCAATTTTGATTAACGTCAATTTACATTTTTAATGATCTTTACATTATTTTCTTCTCTCTCTTTTTTTCATCGCAGGAAGTAGGGTCTACAGCGTCTGCATCGTCTGTGTCATCAGGAGCCAAGGCGACGTGTGGCTTTATAAACCAGTACTTTGGGATAGAATTCAAGGCTTCGTATCCTTTTCTCTTGACATTTTAAGAAATCATGAGAAAGTGGTTCTTTACATGTTTCTCATCTTTCCTGTCAAGTTGGCGTGATATTTTTATATCTGAAAGATATCCAGATATGAAACGAAAGTAAGAGGAAAATCATTTAAAAGAAAAGTAGATCAACACCAATTTGCATACGTATGTTATTTTTTTAACTGTTTTGTCATGATTCAATTGCCAAAACATGAAATCTCGATTTTTATTCTTCATAATGATCAGCGTTAAAGCATCTCATGATTTTACCATCTCGTCCTCTTTTGTTTTCCTAGCATTTGATACCGACCAACTTTGCTGTATTGTCAAGCTAAAATGTTGTTTTATTCTAGCATTTGAGTATCTTGTATGTCTTAATGTATTAAATCTTATTTATTATGTTTAAAAATGAACGACAAAATTTAGACAAATTCAGCTCCTTAATTCTTTCTAAAGCATGAAATGTGCAGAGGCTCCAGAGGAAGATGAAGTCGTCTCATCTGAGAAAATCTACAGTTGAGTTGCTTCATTGAAAAGGGTGAGTTTGTCTTTCTTCATTCAAAAAAAAAGACAGACAGTGAGGCAGGGCATGTTGAAAGTGAAGGAAATGACATTAAATAATATTAAAAGCCCCATAAGAACAAAAGACAAGACAAATACATGTACAAAGAATAGACAGAAAAAATCTTGACAACCTTGGGGATTGAATCTGCGACCTCTGCGTTACGCAGAGGTGGCAGATTCAATCCCCATGATGGCCAAAGATTTTTTATGCCTATTCCGTGTACATGTATTTGTCTTGTCTTTGTTCCTATGGGGCTTTAATATTAATGTCATTTTCTTCACTTTCATTTTTTTTGGGAGGGCATCAAACAGAATCAAGAATGTTATAAATCTTGCACACCGGCGGCACAAACTGTCAGTGCATATAATTGCTGATCAAGGTTGGATTCACACTAAAAGCTTTGCTGATGAAACTTTTTATTTTAGGGAGTTACGGTACAGGGTTGCTAGTGAGCTGTCTTTCCACTGTGAGGCAAATGGTGCTAATGTGGAGTTCACAGATTTGATTCTGTTTGGGGCCCATATTTTTTCTGTTTATTCCTTTGTATTTGTCTTATTTTTGTCCCTTTGCCCTGGCGATTGAAAAGTTTTCTGGAATTTTTTTTCTTAGATCAGGCTTTTGATTTCTTGTACATCAGGACGAGTGCTACACACCTTAAAGGGGACTGAGTGGTCCAGAGTCAGCCAAAAGGTCGAGGGTTTGTGCCCTGACAGCTGGACATTTTTCTCACTCTGTTAACAATAAAAAGGAGATCCCATGTGCAGATCACAACACACTGTGCATGTTAAAGATCCCTTAGTTCTTTACAGGACAAAATTTTTAAATCCTTCCCAAACCCTGAGATCACCTTTGTTGTGGATGTTGGTAAAATCAAATCAAAACTCACCTGATATTATTTGACAAACCATGTACTTGATACCTTTCCATTTTATGAATGTTTTCCCTTTCTAATTTATTTTTTTCAGAGGTGAAATATTTGCACACAGGGCTCAAAAGTGTAAGTAACCATAGATATATATTATTAACATATTGTACCAAATACCCTACAAACTAGGAACGTTTTTGCCGCATCATAAATCTCTTATACTTATAATCTTAAATTTCAGTATAGACATGTTGTTTTTAGACTAAAATTTGTTATAATTTTCTTTTTGTCTATGTGTGTGTGTGTACATTAATATTTTTGGCATATGTTTGAAATTTTCATTGGTACTGTTAGTAGTGTTAGTCTATCTTTACATTATGAAGGGGGCATCAACAGCTCATTCGATAAAGCATGTTGCAACAATTCAAGAGACCTGAGTGCCGATTCCTATTCTGGGCAGATTTTTCATAGCCTTCCTATTGGCTTCGCAGCTAACTAGATCAATTCAGACTTAGCAAAAGTAAAGGTGGTTTACACTGGGGTTTTTTATATTCTCTTTATACAGCGTGCACATCAGTTCTTGAACAGGTAATTATTTTTAAGAAATCAGTTTGAAGCTACTTGTATAAAAATCATTTTGTCATATTGGTCTTATTCGTCAAGTCACTTCTTAATTCCCTCATGCAGCAGATCATGTCATCGTTGAGTAATTCCTAATCTACACACATTGTAGCATTTTATTGCCAAGTTTGATTTTAATTCTTTGTGTAAAAAAATATATTTTTAAAGCTTTGAAAGATCGAGTGTCTGCACAAATGTTTTAAAAACTGAAATATTAGTTTGAAACTGGTCTTGTTTTTTAGTGGAAAAATCCACTAAAAGCTGTATACAGGCCCAAATCTCTTTTGCAAATTTTTTTTTATTAGATCTAGCGTTCATCAAGTATACAAGTATTATGTGCATGATAAAATGATTGCATTTTTTTCTGAAATGTTACTTTGATTCTCTTTCTAAAGCGTTTAGAGGAAACCATCACCAAGAATTCTCCAACACTTGGCCGTGATGCATTGTACAGCAAAATTGTGAGTATTTGAGCATTTACAATTAGTTATCCTGACTGGTCTTAGCAGGGAAGAAGCTTTAAAAAAAGATGAATTTATAAGAACAACAAAGGCATTGTCTTATTTTTCATGCAAAGTTTCAATTAATGTATCAGTAATTTGTTGGTGATTACTCTAATTTTTATAATAATGAGTCCACCTATTGATAGGGTCTGGTCTGGTTTAAAAGCCTACTGTGATTACACGATTGACCTTACTTTCATTATAGTATGATACTAAGTACTATTAGTATCATCATCCTCATTATTGTTATTATTTGATTTTTTTAAAATATGTAACTGTTATGGTTAGCATTATTAGTATCATCATCAATTTATGTGTCAAACTGAGATAATTTGTACATGGGTAATTTGATTCAGTGATGTCTCTCTCCACCCCTCAACAGAACAAAATAAGTCGTTTGCCAGGCTACCTGACCATTCAGTTTGTCCGATTTTTCTACAAAGAAAAGCAATCCATGAACGCCAAAATTCTCAAGGTGGGTGGATGGACCACGTCAGTTTTATCTATGTTTACTTTTTATATGCCTTCTATCTTTCATTTCTCTCCCTTTCTCTTTGTCTGTCTGTCTGTCTCTCTCTCTCTCTCTCTCTCTCTCTCTCTCTCTCTCTCTCTCTCTCTCTCTCTCTCTCTCTCTCTCTCTCTCTCTCTCTCACTCTCTCTCTCTCTCTCTCTCTCTCTCTCTCTCTCTCTCTCTCTCTTCTCTCTCTCTCTCTCTCTCTCTCTCTTTATTTCTCCCTCTTGAACGTTGGTGGGTGGTGGTTGTTTCTTGTTTTGTGTTATTGTTGATCTTTTTGTATGCATAATATGTGACTGATCTTGAAACCACGATCAATATGTGACAGTGTAATATCATTTCTGTTGAAAACATGTATTTGAAAGGGACCAAATTTTACGGGATGTTTAAAAAATAATTTTACACATAGTTTTATATGATATCTTTTACCTCATGTGTACACTGGGTGATTACCTATCGATGCATGCAAATAAACAAAATCAAGCCAACAACTTTGGCGTATACGCACTTCACCCGATTGATAAGTGATAGAGATTTGTTTTTAATTGTAAAAATTAAAAACAAATCTCTATCACTTATCAATCGGGTGAAATGCGTATGCGCCAAAGTTGTTGGCTTGATTTTGTTTATTTGTATCTTTGTGAGAAATGTCTCAAGAACGGCGGAGGAGAGAAAATTTATAGTTGCTTACAGTATAATGGAGATTAGCAGACAACAAAGGGGTTTAAACTTTTCTTTTCTTCCGTCTGCTGTGGTTTTTCAACTTTAACGCACAGAGTAAGTTGGGAGTTGGCGGGAGCTGCTGGTAGGTCCTTCTTATTTCTTGTCACTCTTTCCACATCTTTCATTTTTCTTTTACCTCTGAAGTAGCTCTGAAAGTATGGCACATGTTGAACAGGGTAAATTGCAATGTAGATCAAACTTGAAGAGAAAAGTGACAGCTGTTGTTTTTTTACTTTTCTGTTGTTTGATTTTGCATCTGAGAATGAATATACGGGCGGTTGGCAGGCACTGGTGGTAGGTCCTACTTCTTTCCTACCCTTCTTTCACCTATCTTTCATCTTGCTGTTTCCTCTTAATTTCCCTGAGATCACTGCAATTGTGGAAGGGGGTAATATTTAAGAAGAGAATAACTGCTTTAAGGGGGGTGAGCAGTTGGTGGGAGATGCTGGTTCAATGGTCCCACTACTTTCCTTTCAGTTTTGTTACATCTGTCAGTCATCTGGCTGTTTCCACTTATGGCTATTCAGACTGAGACCTTCACATAATATTTATGGTGAATGGAGTAAATTCCATTTGTGCTACTGGTAGAGTCCTATTTCTTTCCTGTCACTCTTTCACATAACTTTCATCTTAATTCACCCTCATACTTTTCAATGTAACAAACCTGTAAGGGCATTGTTTTTAACACATACACTGACCATATTTTTATAATATATATATTATACAAATAAATAAGAAAGTTTTTGATTTTTTAAAGTATTTAATGTCCCACCCAGCCAGTTGTGAGTAGTATTAGTCGGTTATGAACCCTGAGATAACTGCCAGGGTGGACAGGATTTTCCTCAGAGAAGCAAACATGATATTTTTTGTGTGTTTCTGTTCAATTTTTCCATTACCAGGACATCAAATTTCCAATGTCTTTGGATGTCTTTGATTTATGCACTCCTGAGCTGCAACAGAAGTTGATACCGATCTTGTGAACGCTACAAGGAATTAGAAGACAAAAAAGTCCTAGAGTCACAGGTAAGAGTTTTCTTCTTGTCAGAAGCTAATTTTTAAACTTGGTAATTATTTGATAATGGGAAAGAAGGAATTTATAATTATTTTGGAAAACTAACATTTAGGTGTATCCATGTTTACGGGGGGGGGGTTCCACTGTTTCCAATCTTTTAAGGGACACTGGCCCTAGCATCCCTGGATCACGTTTTAAGTGCACTCTCACTCAGCTACACGCAGTCAAAGCAAAATGTTATCTTACTGTAAACACCACTTTGTTTATTTTGTCCTGAGGTGAAGTGTCTGCCTCTCAATCAAAACGTTATGGGTTCATGCCATAAATAGGAGATCCTGTGTGTAGATCACAACATTCTGTGCGCGTTAGAGATCCCTTGGCTGTTTACAGGGCAGTCTCAGTGCAAAATTGTTTGAAATCTCAAAAATTCATTTTTTAAACCTATCCAAAAAATAATAAAACACCAACGTCATTCTTTAGATATTGAATGCAAAAGGTGATATGCACAGATTTTGAGTGATTTTATTCAAAACTAAGGGAGGAGATAGATTTTGAAAATTGGGTCAAAATCCGAGATGGCAACCATTTCCATCGCAACCAAGGACTTTTCAATGATATAGGATGACTTTATTTTGACAATTACTCATATATATACTAAAAGCAAATACCCAAACTCAAAAGCAAAAATCACTTCAAGAGCCGAGGCGCCCCCCCCCCCCCCCCCCGGACAAACGCCTGAGATCACCTTAGTTGTGGATATGGATAAAACAAAATAAATTAAATCAAACACCCCTTTCTCGAGTATGAAAAATGTGTGTTTATGTGTTTTTCCCAATGAACACAACATCAGTCGGACCTAGCATTGCCAGGATTCGAATCCAGGACCTGATGAGCCTACCCACTGGATAATGAGATTTTAATCTATATTGTGATGTTCCTATTCTCTTCTTTTTATCTTTTCCCTCAGGACAAAGGCAAAGGAGCAGCTTCCAAGAAAGACGAAAAGGAAGTCAAAACCGAGCCATATTGGTTTGAAGGCGGTAAGTGCTTTAGGAAACATGTTTAGGTGTTTACTGGTTGCCTTTTTCCTTTCAGTTCTTTTTTTATTTGTATAAAGTGAAATGGGGTAAAGAGAAAATTTTGAAAGATTCAAGGGAACAGTATGTGAAGGGTATGACAATAATTTGAATAATGGACTTTTCTATTGCCCACTGAGATTGCTAGTCCTTGGACATAAATACACACATATATTCTTGCCTTACATATACAGTCGACGCCGTCGATAAGCAGTGTTCGGGAGAAGACTGGAGCGTGCTTGGGGTCAAAATATCGAAAATCAGTTAGCTCCGCCCACTAATATTAATTCAAAATGTTTAGACCAATAAAAACATCTCATGCCTTTACAATTTACAGTAAAAATATACTGTTACTTTGCTTTGTGGCTAATGACAATGCAAGCATTAGACAGTCAAAGCGATGATTAGATGTGCATTCAACTCTTTTTGTGTTTACTCTGGCCATCTTGTTTTATATATGTTCAACTTCCCCTCCTCTGTGGCAACCTGGTTTGGTTGAATTTTTCTGACTTCCTGTCAGCTGATCTCACATCAGTCTTCACCTTTGCGCTGATACACTCAAAAGGTCACATGGAGCTGCCCTGATCTTTCTTCTTGTATGCTATTCTAAATTTATTACAATAACGTCATTTATGTGACCAATGAGAGCTAGCAAAACAAGAGGTGTGTGACTTGTCGATTTCTCTCGGCTTTAACAGTATGGGCCCGCATTTGCAGATGTCTGTTTTTCTCAGTTTAAACTTTCAGCAGGGGTTTTGTGTCTGTCGAAGTTTTGCCGGTTTGAACGTTAAAGGGTTACAATAAGCAGTTTTCACTCTGTTTATATATTTTTTCTATCGGACAACAGATCCAGGCTCCAACAACAGCGGTTATTACGAGCTTCAAGCTGTGCTGACCCACAAAGGCAGGTCTAGCTCCAGCGGGCATTACGTGGCTTGGGTCCGCAGGAAGGGAGGAGGTACGTCATCTTTTCTGATCCTTTTGAGACATAAAAGTTGTTACTGGAGAAAAAGTCTTCGGTACCACAGATAGGCGTGAACCATCAACCTTCGCATCAGCTCCAATTGCTTGCCACGAAGCAAACATGCTCTATGAACCGTACTTATGACATTCATTGCCTTAACAGTTATTTAGATGTTACAGATGAGGTAAAGTACAGATTTACTTTCCGAGCTGTTGAAATGTAAAATTGGACAAAGTTAATCTGCCCATGAGTGATGAAGAGACTTTTAAAATGTCGATACTTGTGTCTTTTAAATGTATTTTCATGAAGAAAATTTGTGTCATTCATACTAAAAATAGATTTTTGAAAATGTCATTTGAAGTGCAGTGTGTTTAATGTTTGTATCAAAATTGTACTTATTTCAGATGAGTGGCTCATGTTTGATGACGACAATGTGACTGCTATCGCGTCTGAAGACATTTTGAGATTGTCAGGGGAGGTAAGACATGACAACAAATTAGTCTTGAGTCATCATCAAGTTCTTTGCAAGCCTGCCGTGAATTTTAAGTATTCTGATTGGGGGAAATCTGGGCACCCATGAAAATTGTTAAATGCAAGGCAGACTTGCAAGGCACTTGATTTCTGAATGCTATCCCGGTCCATACTTTTATGTCTGCTATTTTTGGCACTGTGTTATGTTGTATATTGTCCATTGCAGATGTAATAAACCTTACATTTACTCTTTTTAGTGCCTAAAACAATGATTGCTCCATGCCAGATTATTTCTAAGAGTGATACATTTCGAAAGCATTGAGTGCCAATTTGCGATCTATGTGTGCTTCAGCTAGGTTGTTCTGTGCCAAATGCCGATGTATCGGTTGAGGACATTTCCTCACAATTTTAGCAGTGTTAGTCTACGAAACAAAAAAAAGGAAACACCCACAACTGATACATCAATGTTTGGCATAGAACAACCTAGCGGAAGCATCGATAGATCGGCGATTGACACTCAAAGAGTCAATATCACATAGTGTTTCAAGTATTTGTTTTAAGCGTTGACATGATGCTCTAGTCAAGATGAAAATTATTTTTTTTTTTAAGGAACCATTTCACTGCTTTGCAGCGCCTCAAAAAGTGATTAAGGGCTAGTGTTACGCACCACTTTCTGTTTGGGGGGAAAAAATGTAATATATTTTCTCATAACTTCTAAAATTTACATATTTCATTATTTGCAGGATATCAAGAATGCCATATAAATTTTGATACACTGGTTTTAAAAATGCTCCATGATGCAAATCAATTGATGTTAACATTTTGTGATCCGGACTTAGGGCGTGTTATTTACTTTTAGGACCGGATGCACCGACACCATTCGGTCTCGCTTTAATGACTGACCGAGATGGATTTTCGTGTCGACAAAATAGAACATATTCTATCTTCAGCTGTGAATCGTACGGAGACAGTGTCACCATGAGTCACTGACTGTCATGCCATCTTTTGTGTACCAATACCAATTAACTCATGATTTATTCTTTAACAGTGTAAAATGCTTTGTAATGTTGTTCCAGCAGAGCCGAATCTTTAGTTTGTGTCCTTATTATAGCCTGATCATATTTTTTCTGGTGATTCTTAACAAAAGAGTTAAGGTAAGGTTATGATTTCATCAACTCTCCTCTATGTCAGTCAGGAAAGGCTGCAGAGTGCCGCCCCCCCCCTCCCCCACCACAATGGACGGGGTAAATTTCAATTAGACAAACATACTTCATTCAACCTGAGATCACCACATATGGTGGATGAGGTGAATTTTGATGAAACAAACAAGTTCTGTACCGCAAAGTCGAACAGAAAGGCATCATCTCCAGGATGGGCCACTAGTCTGTCACAGATTTTACTCCACAGCTGATGCTGGTACCCATTTGAACCTGAGGCGAGTGGGAAAATATTTGCAAAGTATCTTTCCCAAGGAACACAATTTTGGATCTAACATTGCCATGATTCGAACTAAGTACCTCATGATTCCAAGTCTAGGTTATCGACGCCTCATAATCGTATAAATATCAAGATCATTTTTGTTTTGGGTTGGGGTTTTTTTTTCAATTATTTCTTTTTTCTTCCCTGCAGGTGACTGGCACTGTGCTTATGTTTTATTGTATGGACCACGTCGTATGGAGATACAGGATCCAGCGTCTTCTTCTTAGTCTCTTATTTATTTTTTAAGTATCATTTCTACTAATTAAAATAAATAAATTGACATAATGATAATATTCCTTCTCACAATTGTTTTATACCAAGTTAAATCTGGAAATATGTATGTGAATTGAATTTAGCATTTCTGATGTTATACTAGTGCGGTTGTCCTGTTTGGATATAATGGCAAGCATGAAATAAGCCATAGTGTTGAGGTGTGACTAGGGATGATGTATTGACTTGTTGATTGTGTCGCTTTGGCTTTGAAATAAAACTAAATAAAAAAAGTTTTAAAATAAATGATAAAAGAGTATGTTTTTGTTTTTTTTTATTGGTAATGATTTGAATTCTGTGGCTATTCTAATTCACTTCATCAAAATTCCATCATCTTTATCAACCCCTTTCACTCTAAAAAGGCTAACACAGTACTCCCCTCTTGCCATACTTTGTGAATTCTCTCTCTCTCACTCTCACAGGCCCTTGCCTAACTTAGTAAAGTACAGTCCCCTCTAGACCACAGGCAGTTGAGAGCTGGAGCCTTTCCTAGTTGCTATAACATGAAACGAAACATGTCATAACTTGTTGGATTCTAGTTAGGCACAGAGTTTACTCCTGGCAGATGCACCTATACTGAGTGAGGCATAACAAACAACAGGGTAAATGTTTCTTCCAAGGAATGAAACATCATCGTTACGATTCAAATTCATGACCCTACGATCCCATGTCTGGCAGTCTAAACAAAACCATTCCCTGATACCAGATAAGCTGTTGACAGGAGTATCTAGTCCCGGGGGGGATCATGAAGCCTTGATGATTTATTACATTTACGCTGATTACAGCTTACAAATATATGTTGACTTTGGCTTTGGCAATGGCAAAATTCAAGTTCCATCCCAAATCCCTAGATCAATGTTTGTGGTATATGTTTATTTCTGAACCAAACATTAGGTGTTCAAACTCGAAACTCAAATAATTCACATATTGGTGCATGTGGATAGGATAAAAAAATATCCTGCATATTGTGACATACAAGAAGAAGAGAGAAAATGCCTGCTAACCTATTGTATTATAGTCATACACATGTATGTTATAAGTAATCTACAACTTCTAAATATATATATATATATATATATATATATATATATATCATATATATATATATATATATATATATATATATATATATATACACACACACAAATTTGCAATCATTTTTCTTGCTGACTGACAGACATGCACCAATGAACTTCAACCATCAATAAATCATAAGAACAAAACATTATCTCAAACCATAAATTTAATGAAGGTTTGTCTTTCCTTATAACTTTTAAATAAAATACCTTTCACAATCCCAATCACATACAATCAGATCATTACAGGAAATGAATGCTCAATAAGAAGTCAATATTGATGCAAGGTGATCATTGATTATAAAACATAAAAAATGTTTACTGATTTAATTTTAAAATCAACCAAAAGCAAACATTAAATGGCTTTGTAAATAACCTTTGTCTGCTGATGAGTAAAATTAATATTTAAAAGATGAAAACATCTTTTTTTGTGGAGAGAAAATCAAGTAATTTAATTAAAAGATAAAATGGAAAATATTTTTTTAAAAACACTAGTAATTAAGTGTAAAACAATACATTTGTTGAAACTCAAGAGGAACATAAAAAATGTTTACTGATTTAATTTTAAAATCAACCAAAAGCAAACATTAAATGGCTTTGTAAATAACCTTTGTCTGCTGATGAGTAAAATTAATATTTAAAAGATGAAAACATCTTTTTTTGTGGAGAGAAAATCAAGTAATTTAATTAAAAGATAAAACGGAAAATATTTTTTTTAAAACACTAGTAGTTAAGTGTAAAACAATACATTTGTTGAAACCCAAGAGGAACTATGTTTTTTCTGAATATTAATATTACTCAATCCTATTCTCTCATTTCCCTGGGTGAACTGGTCGTAGAATGCAATATTTGCATATACTGATTCTGACAATACCATATTATGTTCATCTAATATAGCGTCTTCACATAATGTATAAAAATAAAAGCATGTCCTTTATATATACGTCATTTTGTCATGTGAAATTTTTGCCATGTGAAAATAATTGTGTGCATACATGTCATCAGTCCTGTTCTGATGAGAACACACAACGCACAAAAATCTTTAATTTCACTATTCAAGGTATACACAGTATTTTTCAGCAATCAGTCAATCAATATCACATCATCATATGTCAAGCACACTGGGCAGTCTTCTTTCTGAATCCCATACTGAGATTTGTCAAACGGACAAAGTTGATAGTTTTCATGGTATGCATATATTGTACAGCTACAAAACTAGATAAAAAATGAACTCCCCCTAAAAAAAACAAAAAAAAACCCTAATGACATAAATATCTTTTCTTAATATTTCTGAGATTTCAAAATTATCCTAATTTAACCACAGAATCATCTTACAGATTTTTTACATGAGGGAGGAGAAAAATAAGAGGGGTTTTTTGTTTTTTTTGGGAGGGGGTTTTGTTCTTTGTGAGGAGATTTTGGAGGATGGCGGGTTGTTGATCTGTTAAAATCACAAGAGGCAAAAATGGTTGATGGAAAGTGAAGCAGTTGAATGTCAAGGAGTCAATATTTTATGGCACTAACAAGTTTTTTATCCAAATTTCCCCCAAAAGAATCTTAAATAACAAAAACAAGAGGAAAAACCAAAACCCAATAAAACATATCATCTTTTAAGGCATATATATAATAATTCAAATACGAAACTCTTAAAACATTTTCTCCTTGATCAAAAGACTCAAGTAGAGCAATTATAATTATAATATCATTAAAGAGAAGAAGCAAATGAAAAAAATAACAAATTGCAATTAGAAGTAGTCTTTTAAAAACAAAAAATACAACATCGTAAATAGCATAACAATTTGTGTTTTTGGTGAGTAAAACATAAGATCAAATTGTCCATGAAAATGGCAGTATACAATACAGTTTATTGTCCTACTCTCCTCTATGGCAGCGAAACTTGGACTTTGGACAGCAGAGAATACAGTAGAGTACAGGCAGCTGAAATGAAATATCTAAGAGGAGTAGTGGTAGTAGGGAAAACTAAAAACAAAATCAGAAACACTACAATAAGAGATCAAACCAAAGCAGATGACATAAAAACTAAGATAGAAACAAATCACTTGAGATGGTTTGAGCATGTAAACAGAATGAATGACAATAGAATAGCTAAATCAGTACACATTGCTAAAGCCCAAGGTAAAAGACCAAAAGGCAGACCTCTGAGAAAGTGGGAAGAAGATATAAAAGAGGCATTGAAACATAGAAATTTAACTTTTTTGGAAGGAAACAGAAAATGCCAGGACAGGGCATCCTTGAGAAAGATCATCTCGGGCATCTGAACCCATACACCGAAAGGTAGAATGGAAGCTGATAAAGAAAGAAAGAAAGTCAATGAAATATACATATATTCAACATCAACATGATGATATGCACTAGGAATACGTGGGCCTCATGAGATTTCATCACATTTGTATATTATAGACACATCACGTATGAAAGTATCACTTTTTAAAAATAAGTAATCAAACTCACTAGTGAATCACAGTTGAAACATTTGTTTTAAGTTTTATATTCTTACCATACCATGTGTATTCTTTATAACGAGTTCATGCATTTTCAAATCCACGTTGATTTGAAATTTAGTTTAAATTATTCAATTAATAAATAAATAAATTGTCTGAGCTCTTCTGACAAGGCAATATTTATGACGAAGAATTGTCATATATGGTTGGTTTGACCCCCAAGCCAGTTGTTAACCAACCACAAAACTAATCCACAGACCAAAGTCAAGGTAAATCCCAACAACAGAACTAAACCTGCCAAGATGGCCACTAAACTAGACCACCAAGCCACCAATAGCCTAGACGAGACCATAAATTTTGGTCGAAAGACTCGAGAAAATTGTTCAACCGTCGGTGGAGCTCGAACCCACTACCTTTTGATTGAGAGGCCAACACCTTGCCTCTGGACTGCCAAGTCCCCCTCTTCCAAAGGTCAATGAATTTTGGCATATGAGCAAAACTGAAGATGGATATCCCGGCATTGACAACAGACACCTGTCAAAGATACTTTGTTACGTTAAAAAAAACCCACAACAAATCCAGATTCAAATGCTAGACAGAGAAAAACCAAAACCCAAATATGCAAGTGCAAGTTAATTACATTCACAAATGTCTTCAGATTTTGTTCAAGTCAAAAACGTTGGTCCTATATTTCCGGCATTGGTGCTGGGACTGGTAGGCTGTCTTGAAATATGTTTTTGTTAAGATGAATACAACTCCTTATGGTACCATACTCATTCACCTTCAGAAAACATTTTAATATAAATACACACATGGCATATGCACCACAAATACTATGGATTGTGTTATAGTAGTTATAATAAGAGAACAAAAATTGTTAAGTATTCCTCATGTTGTTACAATAATTTAGGTTTTTACTCTGCATTAAATCTTTCATGATGACCTTTGTATCCTTTGGAGTTATATGTCCAAGACATCAGGGCAAAGAATATAGAAAAGATTGTTCTTGGGTTTTGTTGCACTTTCAAGACACTATACATCTGTTTCAAGAAATCTCGTAAGGAAAGAAATTAATGGCAATTTTCTTTGTTCAAGAAAACAAAACACAAGAAAAGCATTACATGTTTTGACCAAAAAAAACCAACAATGTACATTTTTGACATAACTCAAATACTTTGGTTTAAAACAACATACTCCTAAAGGCAACGTTCTTACTGATAGTTTTACCGTGTATAATCTACTGAAAGAGACAGGGATCACACTTGCTTATTTTCCCCCAATTTTTTCTTCTTATGATACTGTAAGACAATTACATAACATTAATAAACAACATGTAATCAGCAATGGATCTGTGATACAACACATGAAAGTTCCAGTGACCCATGAAAGGAGCAATATAAAAATGATATTTATACTAAGTTACATAGGCTTAACATTCAAGGCTCATCATAACACTCAGCAAATCAAACATTCTTGGAGATTCTGGAGGTTTTGAGAAGATTCAGATTTAACTTTAAATGATTTTCTTTGTTGTATTCAAAAATTTGTTCATAGACAGTTTCAGTTTGATCAAGGTTCAATTTCACTAAACATGAGATATTTGCACGCAAAAGTTTCACAAATCATACTTATCATCAATGTTCCCTCTACTATTTTGTAGTCTGCGTGCATACATTTTTGCTCACGTGCAAAGTTTGATGAAAAAAAATCTCAATTGTGTGCAAATAAATAAGTTTCTTTTTATTGTTCTTTTTCATTGGTGTTCATTTTTTTCTCCCTGGTGTACAAGCAGACGCGCACAGCTTAGAGGAAACATTGCTTATCATAACTTTTTATTTTACATATTTTGTAGGCCTATTATTATTATTAAAGTTAAGCATTACCAACATTAATGGAGTCTACTAAATTTGAACATTTGTTACATTGAAATCTTTACATTTTTCCCATGTTCTTTATTCCTCTTAATGTCAATGAAAGTGCTACAACTACAAGAGTGCTACTTTTAAATTGGTCAGAAATAGTTGTGTTAGCAACACAAACCATCCAGCCCTCATTCACCACTGATCTTATTAATTGAACAAAAGGATCATCAGCTGAAGTAATGGGGGGAAAGCTAATACTAATAACATAATCAATAGACTGTGCTGTCGATCATAAAAATCGTATGTGTAGCAATAAAAGAAGACGACTCAGGTAATTAAAGTTCATATTAAGCAGCTTCCATTCATTACAAAATACTACACTTTTAAAATCGAACAAATGAGATTGCAATCCCATATTTATAATCGAGTATCGTCACAGTCACATCTCACTGAAGAGGATGGGGTATCATCAATGTCAGCCAACTCGGCAGAGGGTGACAGCAACTCTTGTGTTAGGCCAACCCTTTCCCACAAGTATGTCGAGGGGGCATGGCTCCAGGTTTTTGGCACCGTCTGTCTTCAAATTCACCCCAGCCAAAGAAAAAGTAGCCGATACCAAAACCCAACAAGACGGCCACCAGAATCCACAGGTTGAAGGTCATGACCGCCAGCATCAGGAAATAACCCCAAATAAACTGTATAACGTACATGATTGTTTGAAAAATGTGACCTTTGTTGAGCATGTAACGTCTGTGGACAGAGGTTTAAATCACAAATAATTATTAACACATTGTGTTAATGCAATAAATTGAAGATAAACAGTGAGACAAGAAGCCACGTTGAGAGACATGACATAGATGTTAGAACTATAGAACCCCAATGGGGGTGAAGACGAGACAAATATAAGTAAACAAACAGACAAAAACATGAACACTAAATAGAATCAACCAGTGGCTTCCACATTGGCATCCATTGCCTGGCCATGAAAGGAAAGTGAACTATGAACCCTCTAACTATACTCCTTAACTCACTGAGGATCATATAATTGCCGAGTATCAACAGACCAGCCGCAATAGTCGAATGTCAAGGCTGGCTACAGTTGGTTGCATAATTTGCAATTTTTTCTACCATCAACATCCATTTTCCAGCCATAGCATACTTATGTCATAATCACACTTATCAGAGTAATCAAGTGTCTAGATTCATTTAATACTCAGTATTTATTACTCGTGCCTATCGACTTCTTCTTTCGACGGAAAGTGAAGAAACTTAGAAGTCACGCCAAAAGAAGAAAGAAAGAGGATAAGAAGAATCCTAAGCGAAAATGATGAATTTATATAGTCCTACATCGATCTAGGATCTAAAAAAAAAAAAACACAATCACAAAAGAAATCAAAACCCTCAGGTTGAAATAGATCTAGTTCCATGACCAACCCCCATGATGATTGAAATTATTTTCTTTTTATTGTAATTTATCCTATTTCATCCATGAGTAGACAAAGAATAACAAGAACTCACATACAAATATTTTATATCACTGAAAAAAGCTGCTCAAGCAGGTCAACATGCTTCTTGACTTTTCTATTCATCTAAGGTAACAGTGATTTTTTTAAAGCATATTCAAATGGCTGGCATTCTTCGTCTGGCAAATATCCAAAATGGGTGGCACTCAGCAAGTTAAAAAAGGAGTTTCACCAACAATGTTTGTCAAGTAGCTTTAGTTATAATACATTTTTTCTCAGTGTATCCTAGATCTGCACAATTCTGAATCTAAACCTTTGCTTGATTTTCGGAAACAGCCCAGACACTGAATTGAGTGAGGCAGACAAAATCTTTTTTATATTTGAAAAACAGCTAAATTATTGGTCTGGATGAGCTGGCGGGATTGCAAAAGATTTGAAAGGAAAGAAGAAGAGGAAGAAGAAGAAGAAGAAGAGGAGAAGGAGGAGGAGAAGAGAAAGAAGGAGGAGGAGAAGAGGAAGAAAAGAAGGAGCAAGATGAGGAAGAAGGAGAAAGAAAAAAAGGAGCAAGATGAGGAAGACAAAGGGAAAAGATGAAGAAAAATATGAAAAACCATGATATACGTTCTTTCCAGTCCTATCAGAAATTAAACTTCAGAGTTTCAATCTGTGAGACTTATGCTGTGCTTCTGAACTAATATACTAGTACATGATGATCCATGATATGAATAGCTATAAAAAGAATGAGAAAAATCAAAAATAAAACCTTAGATCTCTAAATTATGACAATCACATGATACAATATTCTACAGGGCAAAGAAAAAGAAGAGGTTAGTAAGCTGAAAATACTTTTGAAACTTACTGGCACTGTAAATTGTGACATCGTCTGCCATACTGTTGTCGAGCAAATCGAATTCCTTGATAGGTGATCCCCAAAAAGGCCAATAAAATGCAAGATAAGTAAGTTTCTGTTCAAAACAAAGAAAAAATCCAAAATCCTAAAAATTCCTTTTCATGGCACATTTCATAATTTCGTTGACAAAATAAACCCAAATCAATGAGCTTGGAAAGCCATCAATGAATCGCCACTCTCACAAACGTATTACTGAAATCAATCACTGAAAAGTAATGAAATAACAGTTTAAGCCTTCATTTAAATAACAAATGCTCCTTATAACATTTTTGTTTTTCTAAAATATTCTTTCTACAAAATTTTGGATGTATTGAAGAAATCAAAGAAAAAGATGCTGCGTATTTTAATCTATTTTCACAGACATGCATGATTTGCCAGTGTCAAAAACTAGACCCAATAGGGGTACATGGATTGCTCCTATGGTTTTTAAACGGGTTTCTATTGGTTCTTGTGACATGGAATCCTATCTAGACGAAGCATAGGGGCTTCCTAAAACGGAAAAAAGGACGTTACTAATTTCAGACTTACACGGTTTGCGACTTTCACCGCTCGACATATCACTTTATAAACAAAAGTCAAAATCAAGACTAACTATATATCACATAATTTAAAAAAATGCCTAACTTTGCTCACACTATCATCTGCACAGAGGTTGTACGGTTAAACCCGTTTAATTCAAATTGTGCGGAAACAGGCAACAAATTTGGATTAACTGGGAATTTCAATTGACTGGAAATGCCTTATTTTGATCTGGTTACAGGTGTCGGGTGTTTAATATGTCAATGACCTTGAGTTGTTTATTTCAAGATTTTTTTGCTTGTGTGAAGACATCTTGACAACTGATTAATCTACGACTTGCGCCAAATTTATCCTGATCGACCAGACGGAATAAATTAAATGCATGACAAGTATTAGAACCCTACAGGCCTGGGCGGCTGGAATCGCCACGTCATTTAGGTCATTTCCTTTTATTTTTTTTCTCTAGACGGCTTGAAGCACACTCTTCTTTGACGTTCATTACACCTTGGTCCACCACCCACTACGTCACTATGGCCGCTTCACTACAATAGACTTAGTTACGTCACAACCGGTGACAACGTGAATGGTGTTACTTGTGTAGCAATACTGTGTTGACTGGTGTGGTATGTATTTGTTTACATTAATCGAAATTAACCAGGGCGGGCTTTTATGTGACACTATTGTGAAGTTTCGCTTTGATTTAGGATGAGAATTGCTTCAATCAAATTTATTTATTTTTTTATCCATTAACCCGAAAAGAAATATGGATTAACCAGTTCAAATAAACAGAATTTTTTTTTTTTAAATTGGAATAACCGGGAATTTGGTAAAACTGCAATTCAATTTTGAAATGAAAATGGCAATTATATCTTTCTGAATGTTAAAATATTTGTTTAAGTATGTTTGCCAGTGTGTTTGTGCGAATGCATACCATGAATAATTAAACAAATGGGAAGGAGATGGCTGATGAACTTGACAAGTTTGTTCATTTAGTGATATCTTTACGTAATTAAAATTTTGTTTGTATGGATTGATCTTTCTGTCGTTCCATCTTCTACACTGGGTTATGGGTTTTGTTCATGAAAAAAATGAGAGGAAAATGAAACTACTATAATATCATCTGTCACATCAACTCACCCTTTGGTCCTGTCAAGACCCAATTTTTGAACAGGACGACATCTCCGTTATGCAAATGAAATGTAGACTGAAACAAAAATTAATCGACTTTTATTCAATTGAGGAGAACAGAAATGATCACAAAATAAATTAATAATTCAGGAGAAATAAAAAGAACACATTCAGCTCTAAAAACAAACAAAAAAGTCATAAAGCTAACTGACTCAACCCCTAAGTCTGGGATTCCATATTGTCTTGTTGAATCAGTCTATGGAATTTTACCACTTTTTCAGAAATTCACAAATCAGGAAACATAGGAATAAAGTTCCTTCAAGGCCATTACGGCCCATAGAGCCGGAGCTTATCCCAGTTTCTATTGCATGAAGCGGAACAGGTGATGATAATCACCTCCGGAACAGAACACTAGTCTGTCTCAAATTTTTATTTCCAAGCTGTTGTTGGTAGCTATTTGCACCTGGGTCGGGCGGGAGAATTGCATGTTAAGTGTCTTTCCAAAAGAACACTACGTCAGACCCAGCATTGCTATTATTCGAATCCAACACCCCATGATCTCAAGTCCGGCAACTAAGCTGCTAGACCACCAATACCACATAAAGATAAGGAAATGACGAGACTAATTTAAGTTAAGTTCTGAGATAGAGCTCTACAACTTTCATTCTGTATTTTGTTATATTTCATGTCATTCAACAGACTTTCTCAGGGCAAAGGAAATCCCTTATCGATTGTATCAGCCTTAGGGCTGAAGCGAAGAGGATTGACTGATTGATTGAAATTTACCGTTTCACCGTAAGTGGTGATCTCATGATGAATTAAAAAAGAGGAAACAGCAAGGTGAAAGATAATTAAAAGAGTGAAAGGAAAGAAGTAGGACCTACTATCAGCGCCCGCCAACCACCCACAGCGTAGTGGAAACCATATTGATAATATTAGCATTAGGGTTGAGTGAGTTAAGTGTAAGTGATATATTAATATTATATGAAAACAAGAGTTGCTACATTTTATTTATTTTTTCAGCTTATCAGGATAATTTAAAAAAGATAGACAAAGAACAAATAAAAAATACACCCTACAACACGACAAGTGGCGTCTGTGGCCAAGTGGTTAGGCTGCTAGACTTCAAATCCTCGCAAAGCCAGACCCAACGTTGTGTTCCTTTGGAAAGACACTCAACATGTTTTTTTCGCACTCAATGAAGGTGCAAATATGTACAAGCACTAGCTTGGGAGCATAAAATGCGTGACAGACTAGCGTTCTGTCCAGGAGGTGAATATTATCACCTGTTCCACTTCACGCTATAAAAATTGGGATATGCTCTGGCTCTATGGGTCATAATGGTCTTGAAGAAACTTACACCACAACAAGGAAGGAAAAAAAAAGGAAAAAAAGCATAATGGTCTTGAAGAAACTTACACCACAACAAGGAAGTAAAAAAAAAGGAAAAAAAGCATGTCCTGAGAAAAATGCAGTAATTTTTGTATTTGGGTACTATTTAGAGTCTGAGACCTGACAATTTCAAGCAAAACAAACCATCTCACCTTGTGTAACATGGTTGGGGTTTTTTCTCTTTCAATCGTCACCTGCGCTGCCACGGTTTTCTGACAATCTGACACAAAATGACAGCAGACTATCAGAGTGTTTACAAATATCTGTAATGACACAAAACAAAAGAGGCCGTGAGGGTTACAGAAAGTCAATGCGATTTTAAAAAAGAATGTTTTCAGGGAACATTGAATTCACAAAATAACACAATTGAATTTACCTTGATGTTTATTGAAGCTAATCCTTAAAACATAGTATGTGTAGAAATCGTCAAAGTGTTTGTTATTTGTTTCATTGAAATTCACCCTGCCCACCAACACCCGGAGATAGAAGCAGCAAGATGAAAGCCTTGTGAATGAGAAAAAGAAAAGAAGTAGAACCTAGCAGCAACACCCGTCAACTATGTCATTCACAGATATCAATTATTCAAAGATTAGTGAAACAAACAACAACACAGAATATACACATAATTAATATATATATTATTAATAAAATATACATGTATCTAATAAATTCCCAAATGATTTCTGTATATTTTATTTAAGAGAGCACACATCATCATCAAAATGCAAATCAACACGAAGTTGAATGAGTACAAAACTAGATCAATATTTTAAAATCTCCACAATAAAATTTTTACACTCAGTCTATAAGATTCTGTGGGCGGTTGGCAGGCCCTACTGGTAGGTCCTTCTTCTTTCCATTCACTAATTCATACATTTTTTTCATCTTGCTGTTTCCTCTTAATTCAACGTAAGATCACTACATCTGGTGGAAAGTGTGAACTGCAATGAAACCAAACCTATAAGATTCTAGGCTTAGACTGAAGACTTATAGCTTATACATCCTGCTTCAATATTTCATTAAATATAGAAGATAAAAAATCTCTTCCATTGGTAAAATTGCAAGAAATCAAACAAACCTACAGGAAAAACCCTCTTTCCCACTGAAAATATCAAAATAATAACAACTGTCTTATTCTTACTCTTTATCTGCCAGTGCTAGAATACAATGCATGGAGTAAGAGGCAGTCAACAGTTGGCATGCACAGGCCCTTTGCAACACATGTTGTTCAGAGTGTTGGATTAAATGCATACAGCATTACTATACTACACAACGGCATAGGGTTTCAAAGAAAGTATAGACAACGGACTTGTTTTGCATGAGTGAGCAACAGCTGGTGGCCACTGATAATGATAATTACAATAAGCCTACAGGATGGCAATATATGAATAAAAAACTACTTGGAAAATATATCAATTGCAAAACAATCCTTATTCTCCTGACTGCTAATATATTTAATATGATCTACAGATAATAGCGATGGTTTATAGGTAATATTATGATAATAACTTTTAATGATTATGGGACGTGATAACAAAATCCCAATCAATGGTCTTGAACAGTCAGTGACATAGCAAGACAAATGGTTGGTATGTACTTTGGGATAGTTCACTACTTCTTTAACTGAATAACTGCTGCCATGATCCTCACATCACCAACCCCTTTTTGTTTTCCTTTTCTTTCTAGTGCATTGCTCAATAATTGCTACATTTTATTTCTTCATTACCCTTGGGTCTTCAATTAACATTGATTAGTAATTTGTGATCATTAAAAAAAAATATAGCCCTACACAGAAAAAATAAACCAAAACTTAACACAAAAAGCAATAAGAAAAAAAAGCAGAGCAAGAAAAAAGCGTACGGGACTGGATAAAAATTATTTCTCTGCTTTTATTATTTGTAATAAATATTTTATAACATCACAGCAGTAAAGTAAGTGCAAACTTATGTACGAGCTAAATTACAACGAAACTTCCCTTAGTTATTTGAAGCCTAACCGCTTACTAACTGGTCGTCAACTAAAGGGGTAGGGGGAGTTGTGTGGATGGTCTATATATGTGAGCTGGGATGGTGATTAAAATAGAGTTACAATAATGGCAGGGTCCCGAAGAGACTGACTTTCGGCTGCTTGTATACTAATATTGACACCTAAATTATTTATCTAGAGCTAAATCTAGAGTACATGATCTAGATCCAGAGAATCTAGAATCACTGATATATAGAAGAGTTACAGTGTTGTGTTGCATTAGTTATGAGCAGGTGTATAAAGGAATTTTAATGACAAACAACAGTGAGGCAGGAGGCATTTCGAAAGTGAAGAAAATGGCATTGAATAATATTAAAACCCCATAGGAACAAAGACGAGACAAATGCAAGGAAAAAACACACAAAAAAACCTGGCCACCATGAGGATCGAACCCGTGACCTCTGCGTCAGCACCCATCGCCTCGCCATGAAAAGAAAGAGTGCTACCAACGGAGCTAATTTGTCAGCACCCATCGCCTCGCCATGAAAGAAAGCGTGCTACTAACGGAGCTCCATTGGTAGCACGCTTCTTTTCATGGCGAGGTGATGAGTGCCGACGCAGATATAGCGAGTTTGATCCTCATGATGGTGAGGATTTTTTTGTCTATTCCTTGTTTTTGTCTTGTCTTTGTTCCTATAGGATTTTAGTGAAGGAAATGACATTGAATAATTAAGCTAGCTCGGTTGGTAGCGCTTTCCTTTCATGGCGAGGCGGTGAGTGCCGCCGCAGAGGTCGCGGGTTCGATCTCCGTAGTGGCCAGGACTTCTTTTTGTCTATTCCTTGTATTTGTCTCCTCTTTGTTGCTATGGGGCTTTAAATATTATTCAATGTCATTTCCGTCACTTTCGACATGCCCCTTGCCTCACTATTAGTCTTTATGGGGTTTAATATTATTCAATGTCATTTCCTTCACTAAAAGACTTTTAGCAATATTCAGTCAGATCCTTGCCTTCTACTACTTTTAGCCATTCTTTAGACTTTGGGCGTAGGCCTTTTCGGCAGTCCTCTTAACCTTTTTCAGGCGGGTCCCGTATATTTGCATGCCGCTGGTCACTCTAAGCACACCCACGCTAGTGGCGGGTCCCATACATTTGCATCACTCCTGCCCTTCCAGCAAGACAAAGCGTTAGTGACTGCAGTGCACTCAGGGACAGGTTTTGCCTCTACTCTGACCAATTACCCTGATCAACCCACGCCACACCAAACAGAGAAAGTCTATTATTCTAAAGGGATAAAAATAATAGTTCATTTCCAAGTCTAACACACACTCGATATGTTTCTTATAAAGAGATACAAAAACACACAGGAGCTATGTCTCAAATGTAGGCTGTGGACCCTCTGCAAAATGGACAAAACCAAAGACTCTTGTCTTCGTATGACTGACACAACTTCTGAACAGATATCAATTATTTTAGTAAGAAGCTCCACCCACAAGCAAGAAATAGTGATTGATATAAATAACAGATATCAGTGGCCAATCACATTGCACACGTCATGTCAGCCTGAATCAGTGAATAGAGGGCAAAAGAAAGAAACAATGTTCAAGATTGACCAATCAGGGGGAGCATTGTGTTGATGGTTATATTGTCAAACGTCACATACGTCAAAATAAATCTCCACCTCTTTTTCACATTAGAATGAAGAGCTTAGAGTGTTGAAAGTACTGGGGAAAATCGAAACTTTCATCTGAGTTCAGCAACCAGCAACAAAGGAACTTTGGTCTCTCAAACAGGTCTATTTCACATGGTCATGACGACATGTGGTATCTGGACAAGAGGAAGGGCGGCTATTTGAAGTGTATAGACATTAGAAACTACAAGAGTCCATCTTCCTACTGTATAGAAAGGACTAAGGAGGGAACCTTACATCCAGAAGTCGGGGGAAGATGTGAAAAACCACTGGATTGCGTAAGGGGTGGGGGCTGTTTGGGAGGAGGTGGATTACTATTGAACTGTAGGAAGGGAACAGCAAAGAATACAAAACGATGGTCACTCATGTCATTGTAAATAAGAAGAGAGGGTGATATTCGTTATAGACATAGGGTAGGGAGGAGTTTTCAAAAGCATGGGATGCATATAGCTGAGGAGAGGTGTTGGGTCTGGGATAGGAGCGTGTTACCGCAGCTTGGGCGATACACACTTGTGAAAGTAATAAACCGGGATCTGTTTTTTTCATCATGGGAATGTGTTACCTATGCACATTGGACTTGGTCATGGGATTAGCGAAACGAGGTTGGACATTTCCTCTAGTATTAGTATTAGTATTATAGTTCCTTCATTTTATATAGATGTGAGAATGAAAATGATTCCTTTAGAAATAAAGATAAGTGGTGTTCATTGAAACTCTACTACATAAAATTCGACACAGCCAGCCACGCTATTATTTGAATGACTTGAGTAAAGCCTGACCATGTAGTCACGTGCCCCCCACCTCCCGCTCTATATGTTACCTCATCTCTCTGTCTGTCTGTCTATCTGTCTGTCTGTCTGTCTCTCTCTCTCTCTCTCTCTCATTCTCTCTCATTTTCTGTCTTCTCCGCTCGTCTTTCTTTATCTTCCTCGTTCTCTTTATGTCTCCTGTTTGTTTCCTTTCCCTTTTCTCTCTCCTTTCCATCCTTCCCTCCTCTCTCTCCGTCTCTCTTATGGCAGTTGTATTTCGTTTTCTTCTTTCTTTTTCTTTCTGTTTATTGATGAACATTGCTCGATGGGTCGTTGCATCAATGGCTCAATATATTAGTATAAGTTTCCTCCAGCATTGTTTAGTGTTTATTTGTTTCTATACCTCCTTGTTGCTTATGAAGGTTGGGCACACTGAAGATTTCTCGGTCCTGACCCGTTTTCTATCTTTTAGTATTATACCTTTCATATTCCTCTTTATTAGTAATAAGCCAACTACAGTATTATTCCTTTTCATGTTTAATAAAAATATGCTGTAATAGATGTTATTGTTAGTAAACAAGGCAATTTAAACACAATGACAATAACAAAAACAAAATGAATTGCCTGCTGTGTCTTCTTACTCAACGAAAATTAAAAACAATCACACAACAATAATCACAGGTACGTCTTGGTCAAGAGCAGCAGTCTCTTCAAGGGACGAGAAAACTATTGGTGCCACGTGCGAAAGCCTCGTACACACAGCGGAACGAGATTATTGACCGATATTGAGGTCAGCCGGCAGGTAAGTCTTACAAGGGTTAAAAATTGATATATATCCCGTTTGTACCAGAAATGAAAATAGATCTAACTATAAAAAGTGGCTGGGTGGTCTTTTATTCTTATCTTCAGACATAATAAGTATCTTATTGAGTATTGATGTATCTATTCTATCTTATGACTTTCATTTAGGGGGCCCTGAACACACACCCCCCCCCCCCCCCCCCCCCCCCATCACCTAGACTGGATAATATATAGATCTAGATCTAGATCTTTTCTTGTTGAAGAATGATTACATTAGAAAATGGTGCCAGAAAGTGAAAATGCCATGAAACTTAAAAACAAAATCATTCTTTTAATTTAGCTAAAATAGCTCTATTAATAAATTAAAAGCCAACTGAAAAATAGCTTCTACCTGCACTTGAAGCAGTCTAAATCCATTTTGATTTTCAAAACAATCTTGCGTTTGAGTTTGAGACCATATTGGGCTAAAATAGTCTAGCGCCTATGGTAGTATAATCGTAATCTAGATTGAGTTTAGTTACTACTGGATCAGAAGATCTGCCAAGGGCCTAGATCTACAGTGATTCTGTGGAGATCAAGGTTTTATAGATCTAGAAATAGATTCTAAATAGATTTAGATCTAGATTTAGACCTAGATCTAGATCTAAACTAGATCTAGAATCTAGATCTATCGCGGTAGAGCTACTTACGTTATCAGAATCCACGCTTTCCTGCAGGCTTCAGTAGACCATTTTAGACCAATTAGACCTATGTTCAGGGAGATAAATACGAGCACCCATCAACAGTAACATTAGTAACATTGGCAGTTTCTGATCAAAACAGCCTATATGAGACAAAAACACAAAAAAGTAGCCCTATGAAATGGACTGAGCCCCAGGGAAACCAACGAGTTCATGAACTGGAACTAGAGATATGGTCTTTGGTCTATTTCTTTTCCCTTAAATACACATTTTTGACAGCGGAAAATTCACGATGTTGCTTGAGAAAAAAAGATTGTTTGTTAGGCCTATTTTAGAGAGATAGAAAAATCTACAGACAGAGATGTAAACTAAGTTAAGAGCTAGTCTAAGCTTCTCTTTTCTAAAAATAAAATTCGCTCTATGGTGCCTATTCCTATCCACCAGATAGAACATAAAGATGGATTTATAGTCCGTATATCCTATTATTCATATACAAATCTAGCCGAATCAATATTGGCAAACCTTGCCTTAAATCCAGGCCCAAAAAAAATGCTGATAATAATGCTTTGTTTTATTTCTATGTAAATAAATGACTCTCTTCTTTTTCTTGATGAGCAATTGCATCGCAATATACTGGAACAGTGCAACTACCGGGAAATGTTCTGTCACGTTGTATTCGAGGTAGGCTGGTAATGAAACTGTTGGCTTCAGAGACAACGATAATAATGATTTGGGCATATTAGAGTTGATAGTTGATTGGGCAATGTGATCCATATTTGTCGCATCACATCCGATTATGGACGTCAAAAACAATCTGTGAAGAATTGCTATGATGGGTAAATAAGTCATTGGTTTAATTTTCAAGGATGAGATCGCAATGTCACGGTACTTCTCAGTAGAATCCCCTCCAGATATTACCCATACAGACCAGCTAACCATCATTCTTCGCTGTTCATATACATGTATTATGATGGATCACCAATCTGTGGGACATTTTTCTGAAATTCAACCATATCTCCAGTCGCACAGAGCAGAGTCTTGGTGAGACTCTGCTTCAACGCGTGTTAGATCAAGACATCGACTTTGAAAATTGCCAGCATTTTGTCTGTTACTTACACTGGCATGAAGCAAATCTTGAATCTAGTGGACTATAATTATGTACCTTGCGCTGTCCATTCTCTGAGTCTAGTTGGTCAATCAGTTGTGGATTGTTACATTGAAGCAGTGTCACTTTTTTAATTATTACAGCGCCTGTATATGTACATTCTTTGTAGCATCAACGCATCATTGGGGTGTCCTAAGAGCGACCTGAATGCCTTGTTCAAAAACACTCATCAGATACTTGATGGTCTGCCTGAGCTGATGTCACATAAACAGTTTTCAAGGGGTACCACCAGCTTCAAACTGCTATCCGGAAAATATCTGGGGATGCGACGAAATGGAGCAGATGGATTGATCAAATATTTGGACACCACTGAAGTTGCCCTAATGTGTGATCTTTGGAATGACATTTTGAAGTGCTTCAACCGCAATAGCAAATTGTTGCTAAATCCCACCATTGAACTAACATCAGCTATTGCTCTTCTTAAGAGCTTTGATAAATTTTTGATGAATGTCGAGAGAAAATTGACTATTATGAGCATCAGGCACGTGGTCGCTGATATTATTTTTCGCTTTGCGTTGAGCTCATTCGAAAAAATGCCAAGGCACTATACTGATTGTACATGTTTTAACTCATCTGACCACGGGGAGTGTAACAAAACCTGCGATTTTGAAAGTGGATTGCATGTATCAAGAGACCAAATCTAGATCTAGATCTAAATTTCAAGCTCACGAAGTACAGTGTCCGGGCAGCGGACAGGTAAGCACCTGTACGAAGAGTAGATGATCCCGCCCTCCACGAGTCTCCTGCTGCTTTGTAGGCAGGTCTTGGCTGACTAAAGGATAAGGAGTTAACCCTGAAAGAAAACAACCTGCTGCGTTGCAGGCCGGTCTTGACTGACCGAAGACTAAGGGAGTTAACCCTGACAGAAAATAACAACCTGCTGCCTTGCATGCTGGTCTTGAATGACTAAAGGCTAAGGGAGTTAACCCTGACAGAAAATAACAAGGCCCGGTAGGGAGCCTCAAGGTGGCAGCCCCACCATCTACCTAGGGTATAGTGGGCTAATCCCCTACTTATCCAAAACAACCCGATTCAAAGTAATATATACAATGATATACCCGGCTTGAACTTTCGAAGACGACTCTGGAAAAGAACACGGACTGTGATTTTTGGAACATGGAATGTTAGGGCAATTAATGGAAAGGAGTTAGAATTAGCTGAAGAAATGGAAAAATTCAAAGTAAACACTTTGACTATTACAGAAACAAAGAAAAAAGGACAAGGAATAGAAAATGTAGGACCAAATCATACTTTAATATTCTCAGGAGTAAATGTCAAAGCTAGAGCTAGAGCAGGAGTAGGCCACCTGATGCATAAAAGGCAAGAAATGCTACTAGAAAGTTGGAAATTTGTAAGCCCACGGCTATTAGAGGTAAATATTAAACCAAAAGGAAGAGAATTTAAATTATTAATAGCTTATAGACCAAACGAAGATGCCCCCAAAGAAAAAAAGATATCTTCGAAAACGATTTACAAATAGCTGTAGAAACCCAAACAGGAATAAATGGTTTTATGAGATTTAAATGCTAGAGTAGGCAACAATGTAGAAACGTCAGTAGGAGTAATAGGTAAAGAAGGAGAGACAACAATTCTCCAAATGGAGAGAGACTAATAGATTTTTGCCTAAAGAATAACATGAAAATAGCTAACACATTTTTTCCTCATAAAGATATCCACAAATATACAAGAGTAAATGAAGACAGATGTGAAAAGTCAATCATAGACTACATAATAGTTAGCAGCTCCCTTTTTTAGGTGCAATGGATGCTAGAGTAAGCAGAGGAGCTGAAATATTTAGTGATCATCACCTAGTGATAGCCAAAATGAGATTATTAACTGAAGAAAACAAACAGGAAAGGAAAGAGAAGAAAGCTACTAAACTCAAAATAGAAGAACTAAATAAACCAATAGTAAAACAGATGTACCAATCCAGGAAAAAAAGATCTATCAGTGAAAGGCAGATAGATCTGAAGGAAAGCACAATAGAAGAAACGTGGCAAATATATAAAGAAACACTCCTCAGTTGTACTGAAGAGGTCTGTGGTAGGAAACAAATTAAAGGAGATGGGAAAAGGACCGCATGGTGGAATGAGAATATCAAGACTAAGATCAAAGAAAAGAAAGATGCCTGGAAGAAATACTTGCAAACAAAGAGACCAGATGATGGGATAGATTACGTGAATAAAAGAACTATCGCAAAAGAGGAAGTTAGGAAAGCAAAACAGGAACAGTGGGAAGAGTTTGGACAAAGACTTCAAGAAAGCTATCAAGGAAATCAAAAGCTGTTCTGGGGAGCAATGAAGAGCATGAGAAAGACCAAAACATGCCCAATACGACAAATAAAGAATGCCAAAGGAGAAATAATGAAAGGAGACAGCGAAATCATGGAAACGTGGAGAAAGTATTTTCAACAATTACATAATCCCTCCAGAACATATGAAACAAGGAGTACAGATCAAACAGTAAGAGTAAATAGTAATTCAGAGGAGACACCTGAAGATGTAGGTATCTCAATGGAAGAACTTCAAACAGCTATAAGAAAAGTGAAATTAGGAAAAGCCCCAGGAGGAGATCAAAATTATCCAGAAATGATTAAAAACCAAGGGAGAGAGGAAGACAAACTACTACATGCAATATGTCAACAAGCATGGAAGTCCAAACAGGGGCCAGACGACTGGGAAAAGGGAACGGTAGTACCAATACACAAGAAAGGATCAACCATGGAATGCTCAAACTATAGAGGGATATCACTACTTAGAGTACCAAGAAAAGTGTATGCCCTGATTCTGGAAATGAGACTAAGAAAAAGAGTAGAGAGTCAGATTGAAGAACACCAGAGTCGATTTAGACCAGGAAGAAGTGTACAAGATCACATATTTACAATTAGAAAAAATAATAGATCAATTCCTTGAGAGAAAACATTGACTTGCACCTGTGTTTTGTTGACTTAGAAAAGGCATTTGACACTGTGAGGAGGGACGAACTATGTCATTCCTTAAAAGAACACAACGTAGAGCAAAATTTAATAGAAGCCATTAAAAGTTTTTACAATAAACCAACATGTGCAGTGAGAGTAGCTGGAAATTTATCTGCAGAATTTGATGTAGATATAGGAGTAAGACAGGGTTGTATCTTAAGTTCTCTTTTGTTTATCACATTTAAGAATTCAGTCGCAACGGCATCCTCAAATATGAAGAAAATGAATATAGGTATGTGGAAGCTCAAACCAGTAAATGTATCAATACTTTCATTTGCTGATGATTTAGTTCTGTTTGGAAAATCAGAAAGGGACCTCCAGTCAAATATCAACATAATGAATAATGAATTAAATAAAAGAGGAATGACAGTAAATGCAAAGAAAACCCAAAACAATGCTAGTAACTAGGGAAGCTAAAACACAAAATCTTACATTAGACGGGGAGAATTTAGAATAAGTTGAAAACTACAGTTACTTAGGAGTAATGATTAACTCAGAAGGAAAACTAAGAGAAGAAATCAGCCAGACAATCCAAAAGGCAAGTGCAGTATATAACCATCTAGGAAAGGCATTTGTAGGTAAACAAGAAGTCTCAACAAAAACCAAAATGGCAGTATACAACACAGTTTATTGTCCTACTCTCCTCTATGGCAATGAAACCTGGACCTTAGACAGTAGAGAATACAGTAGAGTGCAGGCAGCTGAAATGACATATCTAAGAAGAGTAGAAGGGAAAACGAAAAGAGAGAAAAAAATCAGAAACACAAAAATAAAAGATCAAACCAAAACAAATAGCATAAAAACTAAGATAGAAATAAATCAATTGAGATGGTTTGGGCATGTTAACAAAATGAACGACAATAGAATAGCTAAATCAGTATACAGTGCTAAAACGCAAGGTAAAAGACCAAAAGGCAGACCTCGGAGAAAGTGGGAAGAAGATATAAAAGAGGCATTAACGCAAAGAAATTTAACTTTCACGGAAGGAAACAGAAAATGTCAGAACAGGGCAGCCTGGAGAAAGATCATCTCGGGCATCTAAAACCCAAACACCGGAAGGTAGAATGGGAGCTGATAAAGAAAGAAAGAAGTACAGTGTCTTTTGTTGGTAATTTTACTGGTTAGTGGATTTGGTGCATATTCATTCATTGGAGATTAAAAGAAACTAGATCTAGTAGTTATGACTTGTAACCATAAAATAATAGAGCCTATTATCATATTACATTTAATCTCTCATTCGGATTTTCCTTTACTCAGCAGCGAGTTTGTCTCAGAGGTGAGAACACCACACATGCCCAAACTGCCCTGTAAACAGCCAAGGGATCTTTAACGTGCACGGAGAGTTTTTGATTTGTACACGGGATCTCCGATGGTTTGGTTGTCGATCCACTTACCTGGACATGGGAGGTTGGGGGGGGGGGGGGGGATAAATGAAGGAAAAAATAGGTCCATCATAAATGTGGTGATATAATTGCCAGGTGAAGGAGTGAAAATGAAAGCAAAGACGTAGGTCTTACCTGCAGCCACCACCCATCATCCTCTCCTCATGTAATAAGATAATAGCCCTACAGTATCGACTTGTTGCCTTACTTAATATCTGCTCCCCCCCCCCCCCCCCCCCCCCAACATCTCCTTCCTGTCAAAATCTCCCGAAAGACACAGATTTCAGGAGTCAAATATATTATTGCAGCAAGCAGGATCTGCACTGCCTCACCCCCACTCCCCCTCTCCCCACCCCGTGTGCATTCACAACTGCCATCTTTGACTAGATAATAATAAGCCCTAGTGGAAGTGAAAGAGTGAAAGAGTTAATAATAATTCAATACTAATAATATAAATTTGAATCGAAGCCATGTTACAGAGATCTATACAATTAGTTTATGTATTTATCATGATCCCTTCCCATGTTGCACCTTAAACTAATCTGAGACTATCTGAGACACAGAGAAGGAGAGAGAGAGAGAGAGAGAGAGAGAGAGAGAGAGAGAGAGAGAGAGAGAGAGAGAGAGAGAGAGAGAGAGAGAGAGAGAGAGAGAGAGAGAGAGAGAGAGAGAGAGAGAGAGAGAGAGAGAGAGAGAGAGAGAGAGAGAGAGAGAGAGAGAGAGAGAGAGAGAGAGAGAGAGAGAGAGAGAGAGAGAGAGAGAGAGAGAGAGAGAGAGAGAGAGAGAGAGAGAGAGAAATATCAGTGATAAGCATACATCTCATTGCCCTTAACAATGACAAAATTATACTGACTTGTTCTCATAGTCATGAACACGATTTATTTAATCTGTATACATTACAATATTCATGAAGGTATTTTTTTCAATAACAAGGGGGAACTATGATGGACACAAATGAAACGATAGTACATGTAGTATTATTGTCAGCATAAGCCATGGTTAAGTCTATGACTCGGCGGCGGATAAACAATGTCATGCCCACTGTCACGTGACTTGGGGGAATGAATGCGAAAGTGCTTCATAGACCCCATTTAGTTTTCTATCTTTTATTAGTGAGCTCGAAATATTTGAATTTTCAAATTCTCAGGCCATCGATCAAAATGGGCCTTGGGACTAGCTGCCGTATCCCCGTAAAAGTGCAGACTTACCGACTGTACATCATTTATCCACCAACAGGCCATTGCATTCAAAATCCTTTTCAACACCCTAGGGAGTATATAGTACACCAGCCTGTTAGGCGCTTCGTATTAACACTCTGACAAGATATTTCTCACCTATAGCAGGGTACTCATTCACAAGTGATGAAAGTAGAGCGAAGTACCTTTCCCGAGAGTAAAATGTTGTAAAAACCCACATATGCCAGCCGTGGGGTTTGAACTAATTGAACCAACTGCCGGTATGATTATAAGCCTCACAACACTATGCTTCAACTACAACGCTGAAGAAGGAGGAGGAAGAGGAGGCGAAAAAAGAAGAAGAAGAAGAAGAAGAAGAAGAAGAAGAAGAAGAAGAAGAAGAAGAAGAAGAAGAAGAAGAAGAAGAAGAAGAAGAAGAAGAAGAAGAAGAAAAGAACAACAACAACATGAGACACAATAAGACAGGGCCTGAGATTGAATCCCCAAGGAAATACGAGACGAGCGAGCAAGGGAACAATGGAAAAGGAAGCTGGTGAGATTAATTGTTTGTTTCATTGACTTCAATTTTACCCGCTCACCATAATACGCGGTGACACCAGGGTGACCCATATATCGGGATGAGCAGCTGAGAACTGAAGAAATGTGAAGAAAAAAAACAAACTAAGAAAAGCTGTGAAAATGTCAATGACTACATCAGGGCGAAAGACAAAGAGTAAAATCTCGAATCCGAGATTATTACTTGCGATCATATTCATATTTGAGATGTGGGTCCAGGAGAAGGTAAGCCTTGTCTGGACGCCGGGTTGGACCATCTTTTTCACAGCACGTAGACATGACGATCCATTGCTGGTTCGAGCAGTAGCTTCCTAACTGAGCTGGTTGACCTTACGCAGTTCTGTCCGACGTCTTGCGGTGATCACCGTTGACTAGTCAGGTCTAGTTCCTCCGCTGATACCCGCCTCCAACGTGCTGCTCTCCATAGTTTCCATGTAACCCAATTAGGGTGGCTGATGGGTACTTGGCCTTGTCAAAGGGCTTTCCATGATTTGGTCCCGGACTGTTTATTGAATATTCACAGCTACCCCATTACAGGGGCACTCCCTATCCGCCACAGTGGACCCGCTGGAGTTGGAGTGTATGACTTCTCCTGGCGTTTGACAGTCTATCCGAGAACTGCCAAGTTTCCCAGAACAAGCCAGATATGATCTAAATGATCAGTGGAAAAGAGAGTAGAAAAATGACTCCCCTCAAGGTGGCCAACTGATCGATGATCCAACCTCCAGGCTTCCAGACTTTGACACGGAAAGAAAATACTGGGTCAGCTCAAACCGATTGTTGACTGGGCATGCCAGAACAGCACATAATATGCACAGATGGCAACTGGGATTTTGCTCTCCATGTCACGAAAAAGCAGAGACCACCAAACACATAGTTCTGCAATGCCCTGCAACAAGATTACCTGAAGGTTTCAAAACAGTCATAAAATGCGGCGAAGAATTCAAACAATGGATTGACCGCTTCAATCTAGAGATGTAGCCACACGGCACTACATTACTTGTGGTGAATATGGACGAGAAAATAACCAACCAACTAGATCTAATCTGTTATTTAAAAATTAGAGCGGCCCGTGGTCTTTGACAATGCTGTGGTTGATTTTTTTTCTCTTTTTCTGTTTCCACATTACTTACCTGAAGTATGATAGCTCTACTTTTCACAATGTTGATAAAAGTAGTGAATATGTGGTCTTGTACACTTCTCCCTGGTCTAAATCCGCTCTGACGTTCCTCAGTCTCATTTCTAGTATCCAAGCATACAGTTTTCCTGGTACGCTTAGTAGTGATGTCCCTCTATAGTTTGAGCATCCCATAGTAAATCATTTCATGTGTTTTGATACTATCCAACTTTCCAGTTTCCAGTCATCTGGCACTGATTGGCACCTGTTTTATCTTCCATACTTATTGACACATTGCATGCAGTAGTTTGTCTGCCTATCTCCCCTGGTTTTTAATCATTTCTGGATAAACTTAATCTGTTTATTTGGACTTTCCTGGCTTATCTTTCGTATAGCTGTTCGGATTCTTCCATTGAGATATTTACATCTTCAGTTGTCTCATCTGAATTACTTATCACTTTTACTAATTGATCTGTATTCCTTGCTTATGTAATGGCTGGAAATAATTTCTTCATGTTTCAAGATTTCGTTATCTTTTATTATTTATCCTTTAGCATTTTTAATTTGTATAATTGGGCATGCTATGGTCTTTCTCGCGCTCTTCTTTGTTCACCAGAAGAGCTTTTGATTTCCTTGGTAGTTTTCTTGAAGTATTTGTCCAAAGTCTTCCCATTGGTCCTGTTTTGTTTTCCTCACTTCCTCTTTGGCGATAGTTATTTTACTCATGCAACCTATCCTTTCCTCTGGCTTCTTTGTTTGCAATTATTTCGATAAGGCTTCCTCCTTTTCTTTTCTTTCTTAGTTTTAACATTCTCATTCCATCATGCTTTTCCCCCCTACCTCTTTTATTTGTTTTCTACCACAGACCTCTTCAGTACAAACGAGGAGTGTGTCCTTATACAACTGCCAATTTTCTTCTTTTGTGCTATCATTCAGAATAATCTGCCTTTCACTGATAAATCTTTTCATCTTTTATATATCTCCTTTACTTCTTTCTTATTTAGTTCTTCTATGTTGAGTTTAGAAGCTTTCTTTTCTATCCTATTCTGTTTTCGTTTCCTTAATCAGTAATCTAATGTTTGCAATTACTATGTGATAATCACCAAATACTTCAACTCTTCTGTTAACTCTTGCTTCCATTATACTGTAAAAAAAGGGAATTGTTAACTATTTTGTAATCTATGATTGATTTTTCATTTCTATCTTCATTTACTCTTGTATATTTATGGATATCTTTATGTGAAAATAAGACTTTGGCTATTTTCATGTTTTTTCCGTATGCAAAAGTCTACAAGTCTCACTCTTTAGTTAGAGAAGTTGTTCTCTCTCCTTCTTTACCTATTACGCCACCTGACATTTCTACATTGTTGCCTACTCTAATGTTTAAATCTCAGAAAACCATTAGTTCCTCTTTGGGTTAGAGAATCTCTACAGCTATTTGTAAATTGTTTTCAAAGAGGTCTTTTTCTTCGGTGACTTACGCGTTTGGTCCATAAACCCACGTTCTAGTAGCTGTCCGTGCCTTTTGTGTACTTGTATTAGGAGACCTACTCATTCTCTAGTTCGATCAGTTACATATACTCCTGAGAAGATTAAAGTGTGATTTGTTCCTACATTTTCTAGTCCTTTTCCTTTTTTCTTTGCTTCTGTGCTTGCTCAAATATCTTCTTTGAAATTGTCCATTCTTCAGCTAGTTTTAACTCTTTTCCATTTACTGCTCTAACATTCCATGTTCCAAAAAATCACAGTCTTTGTTTGTTTCAGGGTCGTCTTCGAAATGTAAATCTGGGTATCGTATAAATATCGTATAAATATTGTTCTCTGAATCTTTTAGTGTTGGGTAAGCAGGTGATTAGCACACTGTTCCCTAGGTAGGGCGATGGGGCTGCCACCCTGAGACCTCCTACCGGGCACTGGTTGTGATTTTTTGTTGGGGTTAATTTCCTAGCCTTTGGTCAACTGAGACCGACCTGCAAGGCAGCAGGATGTGATTTTCTGTTAAGGTTGATTCTCTTAGCCTTTGGTCAGCCAAGACCAGCCTGCACGGCAGCAGGTTGTGATTTTCTGACGGGGCTAACTTACTCAACCTTTGGTCAACCAAGATCTGCCTGCAAGGCAGCTGGAGACTCATGGAGGGCGGAGTCGTATAGTCCACGTACAGGTGAAAGCATCTGTTCACTGCCTGGGAAAACGGTTACGTACTTATGTTTTACTGTTGTAATAAATTATGCCTTCTAGCTTTTAAAGTTGCTACAAAAATTGTGTTTTTCAAGCTTTATATCCCCTGATGAATGCAGACGTTCTGATTATGTTCTCAGTATTCCTCATCTTTCTACTTCTTGATTGATTGATTGAAACATTAATAGATCTATTATATGAATTGAACACGACATGGTATTCTTTGATGGTATTTCACAATCAACCTTTGACCCAAGAGGTAAACAAAGGTCAGACGCACTTTGATGAGCGATACCTGAGATTCGCTGTATATTATGCATAACCATGGTCATAGATCAAAAGCTCACATGGTTTGGTTGCCAAAAAATATCATCTTCAATTTAACCTCTGAAATATTTTTGCTTCGATCCATGTTAAATTTCAAAAGTGCTCAAATATATAATATATATTTGAGCACTTTAAAACCTTACGTTCACTAAGAAAACAGTCTGAAAATAATTAAAATCAGGTAAGAAGACAGAAATCAATCAATTTAATGTCGATCCTAATAATACAATGTTTGCCCTTAATAAACATATTATATATATATCCAGTATATTCAGCAACGTTCACTGCATGTTTATAAGTGGTATTGCTTTTTCAAAAATCCTGATTTTAGATCATACGAGTAAAAGAAATAACACAGCACCTCTCTCTCTCTCTCTCTCTCTCTCTCTCTCTCTCTCTCTCTCTCTCTCTCTCTCTCTCTCTCTCTCTCTCTCTCTCTCTCTCTCTCTCTCTCTCTCTCTCTCTCTCTCTGAGTCTCTCTCTCTGAGCGTGTCTATGTCTCTGTCTATGTCTCTCTCTCTCTCTCTCTCTCTCTCTCTCTCTCTCTCTCTCTCTTTATGTGTCTGTATTTGTCTGTCTGACTATCTCTCTCTGACACACACACACACACACACACACACACACACACACAAAACTAGAAAGAAATGAAGAAAGAAAGAAAGACAGAAAGAAAACAAAGTGGATGAGAATTACAATGTGTAGTGATGTAGGCCTACCCATAAATAAATACATGTATCGATACTTTAATAACAACAATCAACAAGCCTACAGCATGCATCTCTTTCACAACCAAGGACGATCTGACGAAATGCGAATCCGAATGAGAAAGTGAAAGTTGTCCCCGGCCCCCGGTCTCAGACCAAAGTCAGCTCTCATTGAAAAACTCATCTCTGGAGTTTCAAACAAAATAAAGAAGGTAAGAACATATTCCGTTGTTGTTTTTTTATTCAAATGAATTGACCATCATTCAAGATCAAGATCTAAAAATTAACAAACGAATAGAGAATCTAAAGAATTTAAGCTCAATACTCAAGAAGCATAGGAGGGAACCTCACTGCTAATGCCGACCAGTACAATAGAAGCCGTCTTCTTGACGCACGATCACCTAAATCAGCAGCTTGGGCCAATGCATTTCCCATCCCTACCCTCGGCAATCTTCTCAGCCCCGTGGAGCTTTGAATTGCCATTGCCCTCAGACTAGGCTCCAATATCTGCCAACCTATCGAATGTAAATGCAAATTGAATGTTGATTCCCTCGGACATCATTGTTTATCTTGCAAACTACAAGCCGGGAGACTTCCGAGATATCCAAGATAAATCCGATTGTCAAGAGATCGTTAACAGAGTTAGGCTTTCCCTGCATCCTCGAGCCCCCAGGGCTACATCGAGTGGACAGGCATAGGCCCGATGGCATAACTACCTTTCCATGGAGAAATGGAAAGAGTCATTTGGCACGTTACAGTTGCCACCTTCTCTCACTCCCACATTATTGACTGTGCGATATTCGCGGGGTCAGCAGCGCCAAGAGCCGAAGAGTCTAAAGTTTCAAAATACAGCAATCTCATCGGTAATTATTTATTGCAACCTGTGGCACGTGTGGACCCTCTACCTTGCACTTTTTGTCCGATTTAGGAGCCATGCTCGTTGTCGTAACTGACGAACCCCAGCAGGCGGCTAGGTTGTTTAAGAGAATCTCAATAGCAATTGTCAGAGGCAACGCCGCCAGTGTTCTTTCTTGTGCCACCAATATCATTTTACCGTAGTTATAGTTGTGTTATAGTCTTACAGTTTGTGTTAGTAGTTTTGTAACAATCGTAATGAATCATTGAATTTTCACAGAAGCATGCATGCTATATATACAGTACACCAAGTAGTAGTTTTAGTTATTTAGAATCTAGATTTATTGATACTAGAACTGAACACAAATCATGATTATAAACAAAGATTGAAAAGTTAAGGCTAAGGGGAAGAAATGGACATGGGATTTATGTAAATCTAGCTCTATATCAGAAGTGAAAACCAAGTAAATGTAGATCAGTTAGATCTAGATCTCTTTCGGGCTCAAAATCTATTATTTTTTAAGGGATAACTAGCTGTGCTACAGCAAAATAGACTGAAGCTGGACATTTGATAATATGAAGGGTTTTTGTAAAGTTTCAACTTAGTGAACTACTGAAGTAATCTAATACGTGTATTAACTGCATTAATGCTGTATACTGAATGAATCATTGTTTCCTAAAAAAAGAAAATTTGGAATACACTTGAAAACGTTCTGAAATTCATGGGATTGTTGACTAGAAGATTTATATTCAGATTCAGTGTTTGTTGGACTATCAGAAAGGCAAGTCAATTAAATAGTGATAGTGGCAAAAGTGTTTTGTGTAATGTCTAAGCCAACACTGCACACATGGGAAACAATGTAGGCCTATCTATGTGATAGGCGTCTGTACTTACTTAGCTTACTGCCCATTATACCAGTTGGCATGTAGGGCAGCAATGAAGGATCTCCATCTCTCTCTTTTTTAAGTGGCAAACGTCTTTATGGAATTCCAGGTTTCGCCCAGTCTTTAATCTCATTCTCTGCTGTTCTTCTCCAAATTGTCTTTGGCCTGCCACATCTCCTTTTCCCTTCAGGGGTTCAATGTAGAGCAGTCTTGGTGATGCTCCCCTCTTCTTTTCTTAAAACATGCCCTATCCACCTCCATTTTATTTTAAGCAGGATGTCTTGCATGTGGTCTATTTTGCATTTTTGGTGAAAAGTCTTTTGAAGGAGTTTCTTGCTTTGTTTAGACGTCTGTTAATGTCTTTGTCAGCTCCTCTGCTACTTGTGGCAACGCTGCCTAAATATGTAAATTCCTTGGTTGTTTATATGCTATTGTTATTGATGAGGATTGGAGAGGGATTTTGTATTTAATGTCATTTATTCAGATTTTGTAAGGCTTATTTTTAAACCTAGCTGTTGATCAAAAGAGCTTAGCCGTGATGTTTTCTCTTGCAAGTGATGATGTGAGTGTGCCAATAGCACCAAATCATCAGCAAAATCTATATCCTATAGCAAAGAGAAGAGAGTCCATCTAATTCCTCTGTGTTGATCACTGGTTGTTTGCTTCATCACCCAGTCTAGCAATAATGAAGATGGTTGCTGACATCACGCACCCTTGTCTGACACCAGTCTTGATTTCAAAATTTTGATTGCTATTTCCAACTTTACATGTGAATTCATTGTAGAAACTTTTAATTGGCTGAACAAGATGTTGGGGTATTCCATATTTCCTTAGAATTTTCCAAATGCTTTCTCGATGGAGGCTATCGAATGCCTTTTCAAAATCAATGAAGTTTATATACAGTTGTCTCTGCCATTCATTGCATTGCTCTATAGATAATGTTTCTAAATGTGAAAATTTGGTCCAAGCAGTTTCTTTCTTTCCTAAACCCTGCCTGTTCATTTCTTATGTAGGTATAACGGCATTTGATGTTCGTTGTATTATTACTTTTGCAAGAACTTTACTAGGGATAGACATTAGTGTTATTCCCCTCCAGTTATTGCAGTCCCGCAAATTGCCTTTTTTGGGAATCTTTATTATTATACCTTCATTCCATTCATCCAGAGTTTTCTTTTCTATCCATATTTTGGTGAAGAGTGGATGCAGTATTCTTGCTGCAAAAGTGGGTTCAGCTTTAAAAAGTTCAGCATTTAAGTTGTCTATGCCTGGGGCTTTTCTATTCTTAGGAGTTTTAATAGCTACTGTTATTTCATTTAAGTTTGGTGGTTCTACTTATATTCAAATCTTCTTGTGCCTCTTCAATGCTTGCTTCTGTTGGAGGTGGTGGCCTGTCTACAATTTCCATAAAATGTTCGGTCCATCTTGCATCTTTTTCAGCCTCAGTCGTGAGAAGCTCTCTTTGTTTGTTTGTAATAGGCGGGTCTGAAGTTCCTTGATATTTTCCACTTATTACTTTTGCAATTTTATAAACTCTGCCTTGGTCTTCCACTCGTGATGCTTCTTCTGCTTCATTGGTAAGTCTGTCCATAAATGATCTTTTGTTTTGTCTTGCACTCCTTTTTGACTTCCTTGTTTATTTCCTGGTATTGAGTTGACAATCTTTCTTTCAAACTGTTTGATATTGCATCAAGTATTTTCTTCTTAATTTCCTTCCTCTTTTCAATTGTTTTCCATGTGTCATTTGATAGCCATTCTTTCTTTTTTGTCTTTATGTTCCTAAGCATGTTTAAGCTGTCTCTAAGTAGGCATGTTTGATAGTGTTCCATCTGCTGTTTATTTCATTTCCATCACATGATTTGTCATCATCCATATCAGTCAGCACCTGAAACCTATTCTTCAAGCTTATCATAAAAGTTTTGGCTGTATTAGGATCTTTAAGTTTGTCCATGCCGTATCGTTCTCTGCCTTTTCCTGTTGTATTTGCTTTTCTCAGTTTGATTTTTAGATTTGCAACCACTAGATGATGGTCACTTCCAATGTCAGCTCCTCTTTTTACTTTCACATCGAGAAGGAATCTTCTCCATGTTCCATTTATGAGAAGATGATTGATCTGGTTTCTATCCCTTCTATTTGGTGAACACCATGTAAGCTTGTGAATCTTTTTATGAGGAAACAAAGTTCCACCAATAACAAAATCGTTAGTGTTGCAAAAGTCCAATAATCTTTCTCCGTTGTCATTTATAACGCCACATCCTTCTTTTCCCGTAGCTCTTTCATTTGTACTATTGTTGCAACCAATCTTTGCATTTAGGTCACCTATTATAATTTTTGTATCATGCTTTGGTATGTTCTCCAATTCAGCCGTTAGTTGGTCATAAAAATCACCTTTGTCTTCATCCTTACTTTCGTTTGTGGGGCTGTAACATTGTATAATCAAAACATTGACATGTTTTCCTTTCATTCTTATCTTTGTCAATCTGTTGTTAATGGGTTTCCATTCTATCATATTTTTTTCTCTTCCTTTCTTCAATATAATGGCTACACCTTCTGAGTGTTGATTATCATCCCTTCCAGAGCAGTTTCACCTGAGCTTGTTTTTATCTTTCCAGCTCCTGTCCACCTGCATTCACTGATGCCTAGAATATCTAAATTGTAGCACCTCATTTCTGATGTTATTTGTGCTAATTTGCCAGTGCTGTTCATGGTTCTGACATTCCAGAACCCTACTCTGGTCTTAGATTTTGTGGCGAACAGAACTCCCATATTCCTGTTAGTAGCCTCATGACGGCTTTCACTACTGACATTCATACAAGTATCTTGCGATGACTCTGGAATCTATTGTTTGCCCTTGTGTTATTATTTTCTTTCATTGCTGTTTCCGTAACATGGTGTTTTTTCTAGGATTGGGTTGTTAGCCCTACGTCCAACCCCGGTCTTGGAGAGTAGGGATATAGTTTTGGAGGTTCACTCCTAGGCCTGTTGCTCTCCCGCACTATAGAGTCCTGCCTACCCTTGGCTTGAGATTAGAGCTTCCTTCTCCTAGGTTAACCGCTTTACCGAGCTGACGGGCTTTACCTGCCTGAGGGGGGTGTTATAAAGGCACCTCTGTTCGCCTGTTTGTCAATTCACTGAGCCTATTGGGGTATTTTCTAAGGACTGAGTTCCCATTCAACAATCCCACCCCGCCCTCTATGACTAGCGCCAGTTTTGTCCACGACTGCTTATTGGTTATTCACAGTTAACCCTTATATCATTATCTAAAGGTATTCCCCCTATCCGCAGCCTGGGGACGCGCCTGGTAGGGGATGTTTGCCCCCAGGTTAGGGCGTCTGTGCATGCACATTACTTGTCCACACTTCGCATTTATCTGAGGCATCCTTTTTTCTTTGATCTTAGTCTTGATATTCTCATTCCACCATGCTGTTTTTTCCCATCTCCTTTAATTTGCTTCCTACCACAGACCTCTTCAGTACAACTGAGGAGTGTTTTTTTATACATCTGCCACTTTTTCTTCTATTGTGCTATCATTCAGATCCATCTGTCTTTCACTGATAAATCTTTTTATCCTAGATTGGTATACCTGTTTTACTACTTGTTCATTTAGTTCCTCTATTTTGAGTTTAGTAGCTTTCTTCTCTTTCCTTTTCTGTTTGTTTTCTTCAGTCAGTAATCTCATTTTGGCAATCAGTAAGTGAGGATCACTAAATAGTTCTGCTCCTCTGTTTACTCTTGCATCTAGTGTACTGTAAAAAAGGGAGCTGCTAACTATTATGTAGTCTATCATTGACTTTTCACACCTGTCTTCATTTACTCTTGTATATTTGTAGATATCTTTATGAGGAAAAAAGGTGTTATTCTTTAGGCAAAAATCTATTAGTCTCTCTCCATTTGGAGAAGTTGTTGTCTCTCCTTCTTTACCTATTACTAGTATTACTCCTACTGACGTTTCTACATTGTTGCCTACTCTAGCGTTTAAATCTCCTAAAAGTGTAAAAGCATTAGTTCCTGTTTGGGTTTAAGATTCTCTGCAGCTCTTTGAAAATCGTTTTCGAAGATATCTTTTTCTTCTTTAGTTGCGTCTTCGTTTGGTCCATAAGCTATTAATAATTAAATTTCTCGTCCTTTTGGTTTAATATTTACCTCTAATAGCCGTGGGTTTATAATTTTCCAACTTTCTAGTAGCTTTTCATGTCTTTTATGCACTAGGAGGCCTACTCCTGCTCTAGCTCTATCTTTGACATCTACTCCTGAGAAGATTAAAATATGATTCGGTCCTACATTTTCTATTCCTTGTCCTTTCTTCTTTGTTTCTGTAATGGCTAAAATATCTACTTTTAATTTTTCCATTTCTTCAACTAATTCTAACTCTTTTCCATTTATTGCCCTAACGTTCCATGTTCCAAAAATCACAGTCTGTATTCGTTTCCAAGTTCGTCTTCGAAAGATCAAGCCAGTTGTATTATATTTATTTCTCTGAATCTGTTTGGTTTTGGATAAGCAGGGGATTAGCCCACTGTAGCCTAGATAGATGGTGGGGCTGCCACCTTGAGGCCCCCTACCAGGCCTTGTTATTTTCTGTCAGGGGTAACTCCCTTAGCCTTTCGTCAGTCAACACCAGCCTTCAAGGCAGCAGGTTGTTTTCTGTCAGGGTTAACTCCCTTAGCCTTTGGCTTTCCTGTCCACTGCCCAGGGGTGTCATGCAGCCTCTGTAAATACTGAATTTCATGCTGAAAGAGAGACAACAATGTCAAGGGTTCCTTTTGATACACGATAATGCACCCTCACATAGGGCTCTCAATGCACAAAATGTGAACATCATGTAGCCTTGGCCTGCGTATTCCCCTGATATTATTGATAAAGCTTAGCACTACAATAGCACCTTTGGATTGCCTTTGACAGGCAGATTCGTGCCCTGAATCCACCTTCCTAGGCAGCAGATCAGCTCATTTAAGAGGTCACCACTGCTTGGAATGATATTCCTCACCATGAAATTATTGTTTTACTGTCAAATTGATGCTGGTACCCGCATTGGAGTAAAAAAAAATCCTTCAAGGCTGTTATGGCCCATAGAGTTGAAGTGTGTCCCAGTTTCAATAGCACAAAGCAGAACAGGTGATAATAATCACTTCCTGGACATGACGCTACTGATACCGGTTTTTACTCCCAAGCTAGTGCTTGTACCCATTTGCATCTGGGTTGAGTGGGGGAAATGCGTGTTAAGTATTTTTCCCAAGATATACAACGTCGGACCTAGCTTTACTAGGATTCAAACCCGTATCTCATGACCCCCAGTGCAGCAGCCTAACCATTTGGCCACTGATGATACCACATTTGCATTGGAGATGAGTTTGAAAAAGCCTGTTTAGTGTCTCTTCCAAGGACACATTGGAACAGTAAAATGGCTAGGATTCAAACTCAGGACTTAACAATCTCAAAGTCAAGCAGCCCATTTGATTTGATTTTCATAACATAAAAATTAAATGAAATAGGCCTACATGCATGCATGTAATTGGAAACAAAAAATTATTTTAATATAACGTGTACATGTATGTATACATCTTGTTTTTATTTTCAGAGCAAGAGTCACAGTCACACTCACCTGCTTTTGATTGGGCAGTCTTGTGCTTCTTCAAACCCTGCAGTTTTGTCGCCTTACCAATTTTTGAGAATTTTTTGAGAGGAGAAAATTATATTGTATGATATATACGGCATTATGTGGCCCATCATAATGACAGCCTTGAGAGCATATGCACCATATGTGACTCTTCCAGTAGCAGCTGTGATTGGATTCGTTGGATACAATATAGAATGGACCTTGCGTGAGAAAAAAATACAGTTTTTAAAGCAGAAAGCACCCTTGAATCACGGAATGAAAGAAAGCTGAAAGAAGATGAGATGCATGATCCCACGCATGTCGAATCTCTTAAAAGTAAAGCAGACATTCCAAAAACAGTTCTAGGACGAAATGAAAATTTTTCCCAGAGAGTAAATTCCTGAGACGATTACATGATTTAAGTTTCAAGATTTTATTTGCCTAATTAAATAATTTTCTATTGTTAAGACATTGTTGATCAGAATAATGATTGTTGTTGACTACCATCAGCCACTTACTTATAACTTATAGTTATAATGTGTGTTAGGAATATGAAATGTTTTCAATTCTGTTTTATGCATTCATCATCCTTAGAATTAGTTTGTCTACAATACAAAATCTTCACATAATGATGTCACATTGTCCCATTTATTTCTTCAGGGTTGTATTTTTTTAAAACTTCTTTTATCTTATCTTTAAGATTTTTAGTGTTTCAGTTTCCAGCTGGTTAGTGGGTTTTGTGTTTTTGTTTGTTTACCCCAAAATTTCTCAGTTAAGATTTGTCTCATTTCTACTTTCATATTATGTGCTTATGAGATAGGCCTTGTAACATTTATCATAATGTTTCATTGTTAAGTGCCGTATTTGATAGTGTTTGTTAACAACGCAAGACTTTCTCTCTCTAAGCTAACCATGGTAAGAATGCTTCATTCTTTATTTTACAAGTGACTCTTAGCTAAGTTAACTATCTAGCTTCTGTTGAATCTTGTAATTTTGAATTTCATGTCTTCGAATGAAATTATCAGTCCTTACAATTAGAATTTCTTTTGTAAAATTTAGTTCATGAAATTCTTTTGAAACTTATGGAATAATTCAAATTTTTATTCAATGTCTCGTGTACGTTGAAGGTTCCCAGGTTCTTCACACTTGCTTCTTTTCGTTTTGATTGTTTGGGGGTTTTTCTTGTTCCCCTCAAAAGAGAAGAGATGGGTTGAGAGAGAAAGGGAGAGAGAGAAACTGACAAAGAGACAATGGGAGAGAGAGAAACTGACAAAGAGACAGTGAGAGAGACAGACATATATACATGTGACAGAGAGGGATTAAGAGTTCCATCCACAAATATTTATACTCTTAACTGTACGTGTATCAGTATCATGCAAATTAAAACAAATAAATTAAATTTTATAAAAAGTGTTCTGTTTCTAATTGTATTGTACACTTATATTTGTTATGTGACTGACACAAAAAGCAGATCATGAAATTATGACAAATTTCCAATTTTAAAGTTACAAATATTGTAGTTCATTCTTTCTTTATTAGTTCCCATTCTACTTTCCAATGTATGGGTTTAGATGCTCGAAAAGATCTTTCTCCAGGCAACTCTGTCCTGACATTTTCTGTTTCCTTCTGTGAAGGTTTAGTTTCTTTGCTTTGGTGCCTCTTTTATATCTTCTTCATACTTTCTCCAAGGTCTGCGTTTTGGTTTTTTACCTTGAGTTTTAGCACTATAAAATATTGCAATAGCATTTATATAATCTTCAAATATTAATTCCTTTAACTTAACTGAGTTTGATCATTGATCTATCTTTGCATTAATGGGTTCATGAGATCTTTAAGGTCAAGCTCTGGAGAGATCCCTTCATTAAAACGACTATCTGAGCCATCCTTACTCTGGGTGTCAACTGGCCGTATCAAGTATGGCACCTGTGGCTTGATTAACATTACGATTGGATGTCCCCATTGGCACGTTGGGTGCTCCTGAGACCCCTTGAGTGCTAAGACGGCTTACATTTTACATTACATATGAATGATTGCAAATACAGTGGAACCTCTCTAAGGGGGTGTCATGGGAATCGAGACACCTGGTCAATCAGCGAGCAGATTTTTTTTCTATGTATTTTACCTCTGTAACCAGGAAAGGTGCCCGGTTAACAGGGACAATTTTTTGCAGGCTTGCATTAATTATCATCATCGTTTTCACCATAATTATTTATTCCAACACTCACTTGTTACCCAAATTTTGTTTGTGCTAGGCGTTATTCATTACTACACATTATGCAGACAATACATGTATCGTAAGTATCAGTTCATGATGACCATAAGTCAGACACACCAGACATCCTTTACTTCAGGCATTCCTAGACCACTTAACACTGTAGGCCTACTGTGTATACATAGGGCAGCGCTTAAAAACCAGATTCACAATGGTGGATATGTGAGGAGATTTAACTTTAACGATCCACCATGCATTCTTGATTACATGTCTTATCTATCTACCGTCTAATGAAGCTTGACTGTGAGTGACAACACTTATGAATTATTTGAATGCCATGTTTGTTTTGATCAACTGGTTCTGTGGGTACAATAAATTGGTAATTTAATTCTGTATTTTACCGCTCACTTTGTTATCGTCGCTTTTGAAGAAGATTTTATTAGACTTAAGACATCATCAGTTTCCATCTCTAGTCAAGATGGCTAACAAAAAGAGAACTGATCTGAGTTTGGACAACAAACTTAAAGTCCTAGATGCACTTAAAAAACCTGGTGCAACACTCATGAAAGTTACAGAACAGTTTGGAACATCCGAGTCACAAGTAGGCAGGATAAAACTAAAACAGGCAAAGAAGCAGCTTAAGTAGGCTACCTCAAATCATCGAGGAAAACCAAAATCCTGAAGTAATCGGGACAGTATTAGTATTACGATCCATCAAGATTTCCCGACTAGAGATGTTTCATTGTAATTCAAATAGTGAAAAGTAAAGTATCAGTATCAGAGTTTACAGTATTCTTCAGGACATATCTACCACCGTAGGCAGTAACTGCACGATCATGAGGCATGCCTCAAATAAAAGTGCATATTATGATATTGATAGTGATACTGACAACCACTCAACTAGCATTAAAAATCCTGGCTGCATTTTGTAATGTTTCACCAAACTTATTTTTTTCTTATTTACATCATTCCCCCTCATGATAAGTAAGATAATGGTTAACCTGCGTAAACTTGAAACTCTATCGGTCAGTGTTGTGTGTTTATGGGGGTGGGGGGGGGGGTATTAAATATTAACTGTGTGTTTACCTGTGTAAACTTGAAACTCTATCGGTCAGTATTGTGTTTATGAGAGAGAGGGGAGGCGGGTATTAAATATTAACTGTGTAGTCTACTTATTCACACATTACAAATAATTCCACCCCTACATTACACTGCGATCTATGATTTGTGTGACTTGGAAAGATTTCAGCTTTAATATTTGTCAGATAGCCAGAGAAAGACTTTCATATACATCATGCTCTAGTTATATAATTATATATCCAGTCCTTTTTCTTTCCTCCCTAAAGAGCAATTGATCCGATTTTGCTTTTCTGTGGATAAAATCCAAGAAGTAATAAAATACATGTACATGGATACCAAATATGTGCCATTGTAATTTGAAGGCGGCTGAACAAATTTATGAAGATCAGTGGGGAGATAAAAGTTTTCAAACAACCCAGTCCTCTTACTCTTCTTATTCTTAGTAGTCTTAGTGAACTTAGTTTTAGGCACTTTACCCCCCCCCCCCCAGCAGGTGACTTTATACTATTCAAAAGCTATGCTTATAATACATACATCTATTACTTTTAACCTTAATTTATGCTGGGGTATTTTACTCAGTATGTGGTACAACAAAGTTCATCCATATCAAGAGATTTAACAATGAATTTTATGATACTGATACCATTCAATCAAGTAGTAAGTATTGTGATTTATTTCCATAAATTTTGTTCTCGTACAAAAATACATGAACATTACAATGACCCGCTGAATTTACTTACTTACTTATTCTATGGGTCTTATTGCTATTAATGTTGGATATTAAATATCCATAAATTATGATCCACTTATTAATAAATAGTATTATCAACCATGTTAATTCTTTCCCCTGAAAGGTTAAGTGAAATTTTTGCCTGGAGGGCCAGTAATAAGCGAAGGGATAACATTTACAAAATTTGCTTTCATTTTCATTGTGAAAAGGGTTGTTAAACAAAGTTTGCCAGCCCCGGGCTATATTGAAAATGAACGTATATTGTCAACTGTATTCTGCCAAACTTTGCAACCTGTTGTTTTTTTCTCTTACATTTATATACTTTAGCTTACATCACACCTTGCTCCTCATTACTAATAGTTTTCTTGGGAAAAATAGCAGGTCTCTTCTTACTCCACCCCTACGCGCAAATAAGTAGGCCTACTACTACTACTAACTATAGCTCAGAAGTAAATCTTGTGATAGAATCGCATTGTCCAGGGTGCTATCTTATATCACACATGTATTGTCTTTCAGTTTAACATTTTGGAAACTGAAAGTGGAGAAATTCTGGCTCTACGGGTGTCTGGCCAAGAAGAACCTTCTTTTTTTTTCACACTTGGTTAGCTGTAATAACGGGATGAAATCTTAATCTTATGACCTGTAATCTTAAACTTAAATTATCATTTGAAACTCAACTCTGACGATTCACTGTGCAAACAAAAAGCAGGAAGACCAAAAGGAAGGAAGCTGGTTTTTATTGTGATAATTTTTATAACAGCATAAACGCAAACAACACTCCAAAATGGTTACAACGTATTGATAAAAATGGTTTGTATTATATTATTGCATGGTTTATTATTGAGTTGAGGTTGAGAGAGACCAAGAGTTTTAAGTTATGTTTACCTAGTATTACTAATAAAAATATACCATGGCAACAAACAGTACAGTTTACAATTATTTACATAGAAATAACATTTTTCAAATTTGCAATGAAAAACACTCCCCTCCTGTGTATGCAATAGACCTAATGCATGCAATGATTATAATGATGACATAATTAAAAGCCTTACTTTTATTACATGATTTAACAACAGAGCTTAAAACAATTACATTGTTGAAACAAGTGCTACAATGGTTACAAACAGACAGTATTTGAATAGTTACTAAATGCTCAAACACAAATACACATAAGCTATATCTACCAGTACTAGTCAGCCTCCATAACGACAGGCAAAAACACATTTTGAATCGCTGATAATTGTCATTTTATGATGAGATCAAGATTATGGAATCAACCCCACCATTTAGGTGAAATAAAATAAAACACAACCCTCCTCCCTTTCTCCCATGCAACATGTTATTGTTACTTCATCACGAACTTTGTTTCATTGAAATTCACTGTCCATCATAATAGTAATCTCAGGGTAAATTCAGAGGAAACGATAAGTGAAAGGAGGAAAAGAAAAGGAGTACCGGTAGCAGCAACATGCCAACTGCCCATTCATTACCGTTTTTCGACTGCGTGTATGTGTGTGTAGGAAGAGGTGGTGTGTGAGTATGTGTGTAAGCAAGTCAGTACCAGCATGTGAATTTATCATATACCGATTTAATTGCATACATAGATACAGTAGTCTGTATAGTATAAATGTTTTTTATGTTTATCCTGTGATTATAATATTATGACACTGCTTTGAGCCCATGTAATGGGGTAAAGCTAAAGAAAAACCTTTTATCATTATTATTGTTATCAAGAACATAAACATAGATAAAAGAGGACAAAGTGGTCTCTACGGATGATTGATTTGAATTTGATTGCCAAAATTTTCTCTGTTCACTAGTATATTATGTGCCCACTCTCCTCTCATCATGTGAGAGTAAATGGCAAGATAACACATTGAGGAGATGAGATATAGATGTAAAATGAATAAAGGAAAGAAGGAACTACCAGTAGCTCCTGTGAACTGCTCACCCCACATCTCTAGAGTGATGACTGAATTTCAAAATAAATGTATTATTAGTATGACTTCTTTAGAAAACCTAAGCAGTAGAAGATCTTTTCTCTAGACAAATACATGTACCAGATATTTTATAATATATTGTTTACCCATGACAAATTCTGTCTCAAAATGCAATCATAATATGATACTAGATTATCCAGGCTAGCACAAAATTTCTTCGCAGCACTATTTTCAGACAAAACACGCTTTGTAAATATACAAGTAACCATTTTAGAGTGTGTTGATAACATTAAGAAAAGCATGATACGGAAATGCCAAAACATGGAATTTCACGAAGTAAGGGAGAAATTCCAAGTCAATGAATGTATAAAACTGGATTTATTAACTTGGAAACAGAATTTAACAGATGATTTAAGGTTAAATTATTTTAACTATAAAAAATTACATATATATGTAATAAATGTGGGAAAATGTATTAATGTTAGCTAAAAGTGAACAATGAAATAATAAGTATGGGATAAGAAAGAAAAAATAAAAATAACAGCCCATGTACATATATGCTAAAACTCAGCATACAAATACAACTAACAATATAACATAAGTAACAACAGAGCAAACTAAAGCTGCAAATGCAATGGCTTCACATTCACCACTGGGTTTTTTTCACTTTTAACTTGCAAAAGTAGCGGGAGCTCTTTCTTAATAATCTCTAGGCGACATGGGAGTGGTACCAATCCACTCTCCTCTCATTTACATGACTATCTTGTTGATTATTTCGACTTAAGTGCAGCACTAAAATTATTCCTGCTTTTTACTCACGAATCCACTCAGCGTAACAAGATCTGAAAACAACTCGGTGAAAGATCAATCCTAGAATTTTTGGTGGAAAATTTTGCTCAAATGTTATTTTTACTTTGTATTTGAACTCTGCGACTTAATTTTGAGCTTTATTTTGAAAAAAACAATTTCTTTTAATTTTCCGACGACAGCTGCAAAAACTGTAAGAGTGTAGTAAGGCCAACACACACAGTACCTACATGTTTCTAATATGGGGTCATCCATACACGTGGGTCTCGAATAGAAAGCACTCCTAATCCTGTTGCAATGTCTACTCTCCCAAAATTACAAGGGAAAGTCTCTGAGACAGTTAAGCCACTACGTTGGCAGCCTAAGATTAAGAATTAAGGAATAAATCACTTAAGAATAAGATTTAGACTCCATTAGCAACAGGACAATTTTCAGCACACGTAGTGTAATGGTTCCAATTTCAATTGATGCAAACATGCAATGTGCGCCACAATGACACCGACACAGTTTAGCCCATAAATTCAAATGTGGAGCCGTGGCTGTGGTGAGTGATAAAACATAAAAAATTTTCTTCTCTTTATTTGTTTTTCCTAAACACTTTCAAAACTTTGAGGTATGAATGGATACATATTACATAGGCCTATTATATTATTTAGTTTCTGTTATGATAAGAACACAAATATATGTTTTTTCATTTCTTTTGTTTTATAGATCGAAAAACAATCACCAAATATTTTGAACTATACAAACCATCAATATATTAGGGTTGACAAAAATATATAAAGTTAAATATAATCATTTTTTTATTTTACATATTTTAAAGTCTGTTAATTGCTATGCAATCATTTATTTAAACTTTTATGTTAGTTTCGTCCTGTTTTCATCAAAACGGTAGGGATATATATTAGTAATACAGTAGTCGCTGTATAAACGCACTTCCATTGGGCGCAGGAAAAGCATGCTTTAATGCATACGTGTGTTTATGAGAACACTTTTATTATATAGTAATAATTCGGTCAGCAGATGTAGGCATGTATTTCTGCAGAGTGTTCTTTATTTTTATGAAGTGTGCTTTTATCCAGCGACAACTGTATATGGTAATAAACAAGTCTATATTTATCCCGAAACAAGAGAGGAAAGCAAACTAAATGGAACCTTGATAATAATAATAAACTATAGGATTAGGATATGATAAAACATGTATAAATAAGATAATAATAATAACAATAATAATAATATGGATGATAAAGATAAAAAAATATGTAAGCATGCTTCATTGAAATTTACCCTGTCCACCATTATGCGATGACCTCATGGTATGGTGGCTTCAGAGGAAACAGCAAGATGAAAGACTAAAAGGAAAAAGTAGGACCAACCAGTAATAGTAGAACCCGCCAACTGTCCATAATAATCGGCTATGAAATAATGGGCTTAACTAACATTAGCTAGCACACTCTATAGACAAACTTATCCAATAATAATATGGCAAGAGTGTTCAATCTTCCAAGAGCACACAACTCTTGAAAAAAAAAAAAATTTCATTAACATATATTGTATACATTCCCCAACAATGCGAGTGTGGCTAATAATGATATATAATGTAATATTTCTTTCATTTCTCCAATTTCTTCCATACAACAGCATCCCGGCTGAGTCAGGTCCCTTGACATTCTCATTCCCGACTAGTCGTACACAAAAGTACATGACAAATGACGGTTCACTCCTGTTCGCTTGTTGATGCCACAATATTTACATCCGTCACAATTTGTTTCACAACATAATAAGAGGATGAAGGTATTTAAATTGAAAGGCCATGTTAAAAATTTAAAGCATGTTCAACAGTGATGTCAAGGTGTTTACAGATGAGGATTACACAGGATGAGAACCAACAGGCACAAGTTAATATTTTAGGGATTATCCCATCACTGTAATAGATCTACTGATTCTATTTTAATTTTAATTAATGGCCATATGAAAAAAACATTTTTAAATGTATCTGTAACAAAAGACAAAAAATGTATTCCAAGGATAATGGAACGGAGAATAAAAATAATTATTAGCTCAATTTTTGCTTCTTTCGTGCCTGGTTATTCCAAATTATTTCCCTTGGTATTCGATTTTTTACTTATTTTATTTACCCACATCAAAAGCTACGGTGACCTCAGGATTTTTATTTTGCCTGTACTGCCCTGTAAACAGCCATGGGATCTTTAACATACACAGAGTGCAGTGATCTGCACACAGGACCTCCTTTTTATTGTCTGTCTCCAATGGTACTAGGTGTCGTTCCACCTACCTGGACCGGGGGAGGGGAAGATTGTACTCGAAAAACTGAATGTTTCACCATTGGCAGGGCTTGAACCCATAACCTTTGGGTCCCCTTCGATTATCAATTGTATGCGTTCTACACTCTTTTTTAAATTGTAATTGCATATCAAACGGTCAAATTAATATGGACTTTTGACCACACAGTTGGTAGATTTTATGTATTGGTTTTCACATTTTTATAATGTAATGATATTAATAATATAAAGGTGTTTTAAAAAGCCATTTAAATTGGCACGAACAAGCATTTCATGTTTTCAAACTCGTCATTCATAATTCAATTCCCTAACAAATGAAATGACTCACATAATCAAACCAAAAATTGTGAAATCTTCATGAAAATGCTTTTAGATTGAAATAAACACACAGATCTCGGTAGTGCTTACCAAGTCCAATATTCTGTTCCTTGTAAAGAATAGTAACCACAAATTTTCAACCTATGTGCATATTGGCACCAACATCAGCTGAAACTTAAATCTGCAACAGACTAGCATCTAGTCAAGGAGGGGGTGTACTCTTTTGTTTCTCACCACAGAAATTGGGATACGCTTCGGCTCTATGGGTCATAACAGCCTTGAAGGAACTTTATCAGTATCAGTGAAACTAAAAAAAAAGAAAAAGAACTATCTACTTCTAAGATGGTACATGTAATAATATGCTGCAGATGAAATTACTTATTATAAATGCACATAAACAACAACTCTATCATATGATGGTACAGAGTCAAGGTAAGTAGCTGAACATTTCAAGATGACTGCTAATGTATCCAATGCAAGAGAGAAGAAAAATAAATTACCACACCTCGATACGTACTGACATCTTACATCTCAATAAATAATAATTGTGTCTATATCCTTAACATCTATCTATATAGTTTGATATGTGTGTAACCTAGATATTTTTAGCTGTTTGTATTTTGTATTTTGTATATTATTTATATTGCATGTATATATATGCAAATGTTTGTATTTATATCTATATAATCTAATAGAAGCATGGGCGTAAAACTAGTGTTGCTATTGATTAAAGCTGATCAGGACATATATTTCTAGTGATTTATAATAATAACAATATTGTGAAATTTTCAAATTACACATATCATGCACAGACACAATTCTGTTTTAGTTTTTCTCTGCCACTTTCAATCTCAGTCTTTGAAATAAGCAAAAATTATAATAAATTTAATCGCAAATGAAATTCCCCATGTTTTCTTAACTGTAGATGACATGATGATGACAGTGGGTATTCATTTATACTCAACAATCCATCTTTCATCCACAAAAAAAACATTGATCAGGTAATCTGATTTGCTTTTTAAAAAAAAACATGACATAATCACAACGCACCATTTGATCAACAATTTTGTTTCTCTTAAATGTAGATCTTGTAATCATTCTTTGTTCTCTCACAAACAACAAAGCATTAATTATTAAATCAAATTGAATCAAATGATTTTTTCAAGCCTACACATTTCAACACAATCTTTCTATTTAATTCATAATCACTGATCCTTTTGTACAATTCTTTTCCGTGGGCCTTCAGAATCACCAGCTGCAGCAGATGAATTAGCTTTTGACTCGGAGGAGGAAGATTTCTTGTCATCTGAAGCCTTTTCTGACTCCTTAGGCTTGCTCTCCGTATCATCGGCGATGTCTGTATCATCCTGATAATATGGAAAGAGCCAGCAAAAGAATGAACGATTCTGTAAAATGATTCAAATGCCGATATATAAACACTTTTGATATCACAAATCTTAAGCTTAACCAATTTTGGATCTCGCACACCATTTTAGAGTTAGAATTCTAAACTCCAAAATAACTCTCTTTTTTGTTGAACATAAATGTTCTGAGTATTTCTTTTAGATATGGGAGAGTACTATTTAAATAAAGTTCCTTCAAAGCCATTACGGTCTATAGAGCCAGAGCTTATCCCGGTTTCTATGGCGTGAAGCGGAACAGGTGACAATAAACACCTCCTGGCCAGGATGCTAGTCTGGCCCTTGAAGTTTTTTCCCAAGCTAGTGCTTGTACCTGAGTAGAGTGAGGAAAATGCGTGTTAAGTGTCTTTCCCAAGGATCACAACGTCAGACCTGGCTTTGCTAGGATTCAAACTCAGGACCTCATGATCCCCAGTCCGACAGCCTAACGGCTCGGCCACCGGCTATTTAAATGCTCTTTATTATTGAACATAAAGAAAGGAGAGAACAAATCTTTAACTGGTACCGTTTGCCGTCTTATCAATCTTAACGGTAAGCCTCTAAATAAAGAAACCACTGAGAGAGCTAGGTGTCAAGAGACAGTGAATGACAGAATTACTAGTAAGAAATTCCATTCATTTCTTTACGTTACCTGGGGTGGCAGGTTTGCAACAACCTCCTGTTCTGATGGCAGAGGAATATATTTGGCCGGAAAGAAATTGTCACAGCATAAAACCAACAACTGAAAATAAAACGCAATATAATGAAGAGATAAGACGATGTCCTTGTATTTTAAATGTAAGACATCTAAGTAAGTCACATGGGCAACACATTTCCAAATTTGGAAACAAGAATGCTTAGAGTCATCCTGCCGTGAAAAGTACACAAATCGTCAAAAACCATGAAAATTCAGATATACATACATGCATGTAATAGATGTACACTCAAACCTTGTTGTACCGCCAACTGTTGTGCTAGTGGTAACTTGGCATAAAAGGAATGGCGTTATAATATAATGAAAACATCTTTTTTCAGTAATACAATGAGGGAGACAATCAATATTTGACTAAAGAAGCAGAAAAAAGAAGATAACTGACATAGTGACAACTGACAAGACAATGTAGGCCTCCTGCATGTCAAAAAGGCTATTGTAGTGTTATATAGTAATACATGTAGAAAGATCGCCTGGTCCCTCATGTAGTCTAGAAAATACATCGACAGACACACCTAACTCAAAATAGATTGGTTTAGGTTATGACATTGCTGTGAAACGTAATTCTCGCCACACAATTGGATCCAATCAAAGCCATACCTATCCCGCTAAGGTATTGTCAGTATGACATGATCTGGGTTTATGCCGTTCTTCATTTGGCTGACCTAAGGCCTAAGCAGTGGACGACAAACGTTGTTTCCAAACCTTCAATACTCTCATTCTCATTAAGAAAAGGTCTTGTGTCACTATTGTCATTTTTGTAAATGTAAGAGTACTAAGATACACATAACTGATGATTGTGTGTGTGTAGTTTTGTGATCAAGCCAAATTAGATTCTGCTTCTACCCGCTTGCATCAATTCAAGGCAGGGATTGGGAATGTACAGTCGCGGTATAAGAAATTCTATTTTTGCAATAATTATTAACCCTCAAACTGGCTTATGTAAACTTCTTTGGCAGCCATGTTCATTATGGCAATTAGGGAGCGGGATGAATAAGTGAAAAAAAAACAAAGCGTAATTTGATGTCAGAGGTATAGATAAGTATACATTTTCTGAAACATTATAAGTCAGGGCATACTTTCCCCTCTGTGACAAGACGATAAAAATGACTTATGATGACCTTGCCAAGTAGCTTCTTTTTTCCCCATTTCAAATGCCCATAAAAATCTTTATGCCCTTTTCAGAAACTTTATCTTCTTTTTATCAAATTCTACAGGCAATGAGTTTTCAGAAAATGTATAGTTATAAGGGTTTATAGCATCAATTGATATTCTTATACCTATCTATAATGCATGCATAGTGTGTCCAGATAAAAAAAAAGGTGTGATTTTTCACTGTGTAAAGAGTGAAAACATGTATGAATTTTGGTTACAGAAACAAAAATAAAGCAAAACTTGTGTTTCTGTCCTTGGAAAAACTGATGTGAGATGAATACTAGATCTAAATGTTGACCATCAGGCTCCAGATCTACTTGCCTCTACGTAGTGTCATCACTGTTCCTAAATTTCACGTGGTAAATGCCATCAAAATCGTTGTCACTATCACTCTAATCATTAGTAAAGTTATCAAACAGATGCTTTTCTAGTGCTAAATGACCTAGAAATAGCACCGTTTGATGGTCCTTTACCTGGCCCTGAAATCGTAAAGTCAACAAATGTCTTGAAATCTAATTTCGATTTGCATGAAAATAACCTGAATTTAGTGTGATGGCAGCTTAAGCATTTGCAGCATGCATTATCAATTATACCTTCATGTTTTGGCTCAGAATTTTTATGCCTGTCATCTTCATTACTTTAGACCTATTCATAAGAATGACCACAAAATCCATTCGATTTGGGCAGGTTGCGGGCAGCTTTGCTGTTGATGAACTGAACGTGCTCCTAGATGAGCTCATTTTTTGTTTTGTCTCAGAATGATTGGTAGCAAGCATGGAGGATTTCACTTACCAGTCCAAGAAGCAAACCAGTCAATATGGTCAGCAGAGCAAAAATTAAGTAGCACGCCCACTCTGGAATGCCATAAGTTTCCACCATGGTATTGTAGACTCCTGCATGGAAAACAAGGTGAAGAACAGAGTTCAGTTTTATTCAAACATCAATGGATTGGCAATTATTTGATTAGAAAAAGTAAAGAACTATACATATGATAATAATAATAGAAATCTGATTGATAATAATTTGCATCATTCATTATATGCAGTGATCTAGAAGTGAATTAAGAGAAAAAAAATAGTAAGATGAGAGACAAGAAGAAAAAAGAATGAAAGGGAAGAAGCAGAATTAACCAGCAGCACACAACAGCCATGGAGAAGAGAACTGGAGGGAGAGATGAAGAAGACGGGGCAAACATGGAAATCTATGGAGAGGCTGGCGCAGGAGAGAAGTGATGGAGATTATTTGTTGATGGCCTGTGCTTCCCAGCGAGCTAAACATGCAGAAGAAAACACGACAGCAAGTCATACATAATAGAAAAAAAGGAAAAAGAAAGCATCAAAGGTATCATAACACATCACTAAAACAGAAAACAGAAAAAACAAAACAGGATACAATGATGCTTTAGAAATTACCTACATAATGTCCTCCTAAGCTAAGCTGTTTTATTTTTAAGCGTTGTTTAAGTTATTTGTATATTTTTCATATCATACCTGTATTGTAATTATACGTTTTTATCTATTACCTGGATTCTGCCTTCTTCCTCTCTTTTCTAGTATTTCTTTCTCTCTTTTCTCCTAGTCTTTTACATTTCTCACATCTAAAACACATCTCTCTCTCATCTTTATCTGTTATGAGTAGGACCTACCAATAGCAACTCCAATTGTCCACAAGGGAGGGAGAAAAAAGCAAGTTTAAAATTTGAAACATGCAAATCATAAAATATTCAACAAAAGAACAAAAACTTTCTCTTTGTTGTCCCTCAGAACAAACCTATCTTTGCAACAAGAAGAGTAAAATGACATGCCCCACTACAGACAGAGCAAACACATTTTTAAATCCAGTTTTTCATTTGAAGACAATACAATTGGCACACAGTGAACAGATACAAAATTCTTGTATACACAACTCACCCGTATAAACATAGCTGCCTTAAAGAAGACACCAACGATACCCATTCTGTGGAACAAATCAGGACCATAAATGACAATAATAACACAAAACAACATGTCGTCAATAAGTAAACTGACATTAATGTTAAAGTCTTGGTATTCCAAAAATGTACACACACAAAAGTTAATTTCTTGATTTAATTAAATCAAAGTTAAAAGCTTTTCAATGAGAGATCAAAATAAAACAGACAGCGTGAATACTAATGATATAAAAACTTTGGTCTTGTATCATAAATGGAATAAGTGATGAAAGAAGAATAACTAAAATATCATTACAAGGTTTGTAGTGTGCTTTCTTATTACCCCCACAGCAAAAAACGCATGATGCTGCATTCTATAAGTTAAAAGCCTACTTGTTTCTTTGAAATTTCTCCCGTCTACCACGTGTGGTAATATCATGGCGAATTAAGTGGAAACAGCAAGATGAGAGATAACTGAAAGAGTGATAAGAAAGAAGTAGGACCTACCAGCAGTATCCGCCATGCGCCCTCGCTTACCTAGAAAAATTTAGACTCTACTCCAAAGAAATCTATGCTAAACATTAAATATGACACTTAATTTTCTTTAAGCCGGTAAAAATAAAAATAAAAGCAACAAACAAAGCGCAGTTAGCAACAGAAAACAATGTACAGTCGGTGAGCCTTCACTTGTGTGGGGATATAGACTATATATCCATCTTTATCATTTTTATCTTTAAATCACAAAAAGGTCAGAGAGCACTCACTGGTACGACTTGGGGTCTCTGTACCATGTCACAGGCTCCATCTTCTGCCATTTCTTCTCATCGATGACAGAAATGAGGTCGGTGGTCTTCCTGCCTCCCTGGTACTGCCTGAAAACGCCGTCCTTCACACTGTCCATAAGACAAACAAAAAGAGTAGTAAATAAGGCATTTTTGGCTGGATTCTGCCCTTTCTTGCTTTTGTTCAATTTCAGTACAAGAAAACCATTAACTGACAACATCAGGGTTCAAATAGAAGATATGAGAAAAGGGTTGGAATAAGACAAAAAATCAATTTGTAGGCATGGGTGAAAATGTGCAGCTCCGCAGCTCCCACCTGGCTTGAAAATCAACCCCTTGCTTTGATTTGACCTGCAAATTGATCATCTTAATATCAACGAGCCTGAAATGTAGCATAAACTTGACAGTCCTCAAATAATGATTAATATGTCTGATGCAGTACATTTTACAGCCTACAGATACCTTTACTATTGTGTCCTTCCCTACTGAAAAGAAAGGGAAAAGCAAAAATTAATAAGAGCAAAGTTGGTGAAAGAGGGAGGAAGGACTGGCAAGGTGCCACCCACCAAAGAAGAATGACCACAGTACCGGCAAACTGACATCCGTGCTTGCAGGAATGATAAAAATAATAAAAGAGAAAACAATATTGATCTATCGATTAATTGATTTTGAAAAATACATATAGACATATATACATGACAAGTACAATGCTAATTAAGATAAAAGAAAACTTACTGATAAAGGCTTGGCAAAGATGTTATCAAAAATCTTCCACTAAGCCCTGTAAAGACCACAAATGGAATTATGTCAAGGTACATCATTTGTAATGAAAATGTTTATGGGGGCATCACTAGACGTTCAAAGTATTTCATTCTAGGCCATACATAGTAGTTGATACACATTTTACTTTTGTCTCATTATTCCCTCTTATTTCTATTACTTTCTATACAGGCAGAATTAAAGAAGTCCTGCCCATGAGAATCTGAAGATCACTGTATGTGGTGGGAAAATGTTAACCAATAATTTATCATATTTACTTAAATTTGAAGCCTCAATTTGCAGCATTGTAAAATGCTACTTTCCAGTAATAGAGGAATGGGACAAAAAAACCTAAGCAAGACAGAAGCTATTGCAAAATTCAATCACAAACCTGGATTTTCTGTGACATCAACGACACCCACAGAGATGTCAAGATCATGACTCAGCCAGCAAATTCTGCCCAAATGTCTGTAAATGATTTACAGGCAGGACACCAGGTGCCATGCTGAGGATAAAAATGCAAGAGTTTAGATTATGGCAGACTCTAAAAAGTTTTCACTTGTAATCGAATCTCACTGTCAAATGCAAATAATTGGTTTATTCTGCAAAGCAGTTTCATGGGGTTACAATTGGATTGACATTCAGGCTATCAAGTTAGGATGTTAATAAAATTATTATATAGATCTACATACAAATATTACATAATCTTGAGTACATGTAGGCTACAGTCTACAGGTTAATGTGTGTATTTTATTTTATTGCAGGCCTGTCTCCTGATTTTTAACTTAACCCATTCCAGGCGGGTCCTGTATTTTTGCATGCGGCTGGTCACTCTAAGCACGCCTACGCTAGTGGCGGGTCCCGTATATTTGCACCACTCCCAGCTTTCCAGCAAGACAAATCGTTAGTGGCAGGTCCCATATAACTGCACTACAGTGCACTCAAAAACGGGTTTTGGGAATGCCTCTATTCTAACCAATTACGCTGATCAACCCACGCCATGCCAAACAGAGAAAGTCTATTATTCTAAAGGGTAAAAAAGTGATAGTTCATTTCCGAGTCTAACACACACTCGATATATTTCTTATGAAGAGATACAACAACACACAGGAACTCTATCTCAAATGCAGGCTGTGGACCCTCTGCAAAGTGGACCCACAAATAAGAAATAGTGATTGATACAAATAAAAGATATCAGTGGGCAATCACATTGCACACCTAAGGTCAGCCTGAGAGAGCGTGACCTTCAGTCAAAAGAAAGTTATGGACATAGAGTAAGGAGGAGTTTTCAAAAGCATGGGAAACATGTAGCTGAGGAGAGGTGTTAGGTCTGGGATATAGGGGCGTTGCCGCAGCTGGGCGGCACACACTTGTGAAAGCAATAAATCTTTCGTCATGGGAATGTGTTACACATTGGACTCGGTCATGGGATTAGCAAAAGGCAGTTGGACATTTCCTCTAGTATTATTAGTATTATAGTTCTATCATTTTATTTAGATGTGAGAATGAAATTGATTCCTTTAGAAATAAAGATAAATGTTGTTCATTGAAACTCTACTACATAAAATTTGACACAGCCAGTCATGCTATTATTGAATGACTGGAGTAAAGCCGACCATGCAGCCACGTGCCCCCCTCCCCACCTCCCACCGCTCTATATGTTACCTTATCTCTCTCTCATTTTCTCCGTCCTCTCTATTCATCTTTCTTTATCTTCCGCTTTCTCTTTATATCTCATGTTTGTTTCCTTTCCTCTTTCTCTCTCCCTTTCTATCCCTCCCTCCTCTCTCTCCGTCTCTCTTAAATGGCAGTTGTATTTCGTTTTCTTCTTTTCTTTTTGTTCATTGTTGTTATGAGGCTTGCTCTGTTGATGAACATTGCTCGATGGGTCGTTGCACCAATGGCTCTATTAGTATTAGTTTCGTCCAGCATTGTTTAATGTTTATATGTCTTTATGTCTCCTTAATGTTTATGAAAGTTGGGCACACTGAAGATTTCTCGGTCCTGACCCGTTTTCTATCTTTTAGTATTATACCTTTCATGTTCCTCTTCATTAGTAATGGGCTAACTGCAGTATTATTCCTTTTCATGTTTAATAAAAGTAGGCTATAATAGATGTTATTGTTAGTAAACAATGCAATATAAACACAATGACAATAACTATAACAAAATGAATTGCCCGCTACATCACCTTACTCAACGAAGATCAAAAAACAATCACAATAATCACAGGTACGTCGTGGTCAAGCGTGGCAGCCTCGTCAGCGGGGGAAAAACTATCAGTGCCACGTGCAAAAGGCTCATACATATAGCGGAACGAGACTATTGACCCATATTGAGGTTAGCCGGCAGGTTAGCCTTACAAGAGTTAAAATATTTCTTCAAGTTTGACTGAGGGGTAATGCAAGATCTAGATCGAAATGATTAACAATTTAAGAGAGTCAAAACATTATAAGTCAGTAGTCAGAACTTACAATTCTAGCATCCATTCACCCTCCAAGACAACAGTCCAGTTACCATCGGTGATGGAGACAGGTTGAGATTTGCCTTTGACACCTGTATTTGATTTTACTGGATCTACTAACAGAAAACAGAAACTAAGCAGCAAAATATACCAAATCCGAGATGAGTTCCAATGGCTAAAATCCATGATGATGACAGCGACTGAGCGAAGGTATGAGTAAGATGCACGGCACACACACGTGAGCAAACCTGAGACTAGATTTATCTCGAGAAACTAAATCTATAATGAAAAAGTGATCTGTTCTCAACTGCTGCTAAGCCTAATACTAAAATAATATGCCTTGACAAAGCTAGAATCTGCTTTTTACATGAAATGGAAACAAACAAACAAAAACAGATATATCTACGTTGTTATAAACTTATGGTATGGGATTATGTAGTTGGTCTTTTTTTCATGGGTTGTGGTAGGACAAAAGATTAACGAACAATAAATATCTTGATTATCAAGAAGAACTTGGCAATTTATTTTACTAGTTTCGGGGTGTTGAGTATATAGGGGCCTGGCCGGAACAGGGTTTTATTCATCTTCCACATTTAAAGAGCGATAGAGTCAATTTTGCGCTTTCGTGTTTTATATTTCTATCCAAAATTATGTTCCCCATAATAATTTTTATAACAAATATTGGTGTTATTATAATTATAATACATTTATCATGATTTTCATCACCCTCTTTCAATTCCAATCGCCCCCATCTCAAACATGATAAAAGGGTAGGTATCGGTGAGGAGCTGTTACTAAATTATATCCTCATCAAAATTATATGTAAAATACATAAAATACAATTTCGGCCTTCAGTACATATAAGCCATTTATACTGTCCAAGCACCACGAGGATGAACAAAACAACATGATACAAAGGAGCCACAGTGGAGTGAAGTAAAAGATGAAAAACAACAATAAGTGACAACTCCACAAGTAACGACAGAATAGATTGTTCTGTCTTTAATGGTGGAGTTGTCACGTATTGTCGTTTTTCACCATGTAAAATAGATGTACATGTACCAGTACATTGTATTATGCAAACACTTATCTACATTGTTTTACGTCCATCTGCCTCATGGCATTTGAAAAGGGGACTCACTAGTACTAACAAAGGAGGCCAGCTAAGCAAACAAAAATGTATGAATGAAACCAGCATTTTACAATGAGCCATTCAATTCAATTCAATCAAATATTGTTTTTATGTCAAAATATGTTCTTCCGTTCAAATCCACCATACTGCCAAAACAAGTAAATTATTTGACTTCTTTAAATCGTTTGTTGTCGGACATAATGTTTATGCGATTTTCAGTATTATGTTTCATTACTTTTATCTTTGGTTCTTAAATCCTGATGCCAACCTGTGCTGTGAAATTGGGATTTTTGTTGTTGTTGTGTGGTTGTTGTTGTTGGTTGTTTCGTTGTGGGCTTGTTGTTGTTGTTTTGGGGGCGGGCGTGTTTTTTTTTAAATAATTATTTTTAAGATGTTGGTCTTGTTTTGCATCTTTTCTTGCATGTGTGGACGATCGTTAGTGAAATTCAAGTTTTCCAGTTGCGTCCAAAGGGTCCAATGGATTCCATTCCTACTTGTGTGACTCTCTTGGTATCCAACCTATTGCGAAGACAAATACGTGTAGAAAATGAAAAAGGCAAACAGCCTTTGTAACCTTAAAACCATCAGTGACTTTGCCCTCATGGATTACTCGGCAAGTCATTCCTCTATAGGAGTTCCTGGTGATGTTGACAAACTTTTTTGGGGTATACTGTAGTGTTGCATCAATTCCCATATAGTTCCTCTGTCACCTGTCAAATGCCTTATCGTAGTCAACACAATTAGTATATGGTAGAGGGAGGAGTTCCGTTGAGTGATTGTTCAATTATTATTCTTGATTTAATATGGCAACTTGATTGTGCATGATCTGTTGCTCCTAAAGCCAGCTTGTTCCTCTTTAAGATGTGAATCTACGACATTCTTCGTTCTCTCTAAAATTATGTGATTTAGGATGTTTCCTGAGACAAATCGAAATATTAGATAGATATCCTTCTTTCCACTGTGGTTACTTCCTCTTGTTGCCATATGCTGCGGTCTACTTTCAGTGCTGCCGCTGGTATGTTGCCTGGCCCCGCTGCCACACTTATTTGCTCTTCCATTAATGATACTATTTCCTAAGAAAATTTTAATGTAGTCCGCAAAATTCAATGCATGTCCGTACTTTTATATCCATATTTGCTTGCTGCTGGCTCTATGTCTAGTGGATTTTACAGTAGTTCTTTAAAATGTTCTACCCATCGTCTTCGTTGTCCTTTTTTATACGATACTGATCGTTCTGGTTTGCTGTGTTAACCGACACGTTTATTTTCGTTTCCTTTGGCTCCTTAGCCATTCCTTTTACATATCTCCACGAGTCTGTCTTGGCACTGGCGTTTATCTGTCTATTGAATTCTGTGTATTCTGTTTGTGCTACTGCTTTTGATGCCCTCGTGCGACTGGTATTGACATCTGCTTTCCTTTTTCTCATTCGATCTATAAGATTCAATGCGTTCTGTAATCTTCTTCTTTTTCTTTGGCAGGTCAAAGTAAGATAAATAAAGATCATCTGACTTTTCTTCCAATATGCATTTGCATCTACATCTTCGTCAATTAGTTTTTGTAAAATCTGAAATTTGTTGTTCAGGACCGTTGCATATTCATCTTTCTTGGAATTGTTCAACAGAAATGCTGTGAGGACAGATAGACGTGTTCAATTCTTCCGAAGTTTTAATTTAGAATCGAAATCAGTAGAAAATGGTGATCAGATCAAACTGCTCCCCTTCTAGTTTTAGCATCTTGCAAGGATCGTCTAAATTTCCTATTTATGATATATGTACAAATGATCAATTTGATTTTCTGTTCGATATCCGGAATGTGACCCTGTGTATGATGCGTTTGTGCGTGCGGGAAGATACTGCCTCCTATTCCTATGATAATGTTATTAAAAGCATAAAATTCTGTAAACTTTTCTCTATTTTCATTCGTGATTCCAAAGTCTTGTGTTTCTACGATTTCTTTATATTATTTCATGTCCGTCTCCTGTCTTGCATTTAGGTCACCCTTTAAGGTGATTACGTCCTTATCTATATACTTCACAGAACTGCCTGAAATCTTCTGTAAAAAACAATAATTTCCTTTTCTTCTTCTCCATTGCCATTGGCCAGGCCATAAAATTGTTATACAAGTAATTTCATGTCTGTATTCTTTTTCATAAAAGACGCCGATGTTATCCATGCGCCTCCCATCATTAAGTCAACTTTCGCTGTGCTGTTGTCAGCAGCATGAGGGAACTCAGTAGTCCAGAGGCAAGGTGTCGGCCTCTCAAACAAAAGATAATGGGTTCAAGCCCCGCTAACGGTTGAACAATTTTCTACCACACCTCCCCCCCCCCCCCCCTACTAGGTGGGTCGACATCTAGCCCCATGGGAGACGGACGATCAAAAATTAGGTCATGTTTTCAGATTACAACACTCTGTACACGTTAAAAGATCCCTTGGCTTGTTTCAGGAAAGTCCAGGCAAAATACAAAAATTATACCAAAAATCCCGAGATCACCTCAGTTGCGTATGTGGTAAATCAAATCAAATAAAAAGTCAACAGCATGAGAGCCACCCCCCCCCCTTTTTTACCCGTGTATTCACTCTCAATTTCATCATCTTCGTCTTCTGAGTAAAGAAGATACTCACCTGTCAGTTGTTGTTTCTGTGCTGATATAATTGTAGTCCATTTAGTTCCATTCATTTTTAATACCGAATATTGATTTGGAAAGACTTGCCAGTCTCACACACCTCATACAGGGTCCTATTTCAACAAACGTCCTGGTTAAAAGAAGCCGAAGTCTGCCGTGTAGTTCCCAGGAAATCCCGGCTTTGGGTACATGGTACCCCAAGTAAAGGGTGACATCTCCCTATACGAACATATTTTTCTGTTTGTTATTGCTTGTGTTTCTGTAGCGTCCCATCATTTTTGAAGGGTTGCTGGGTCCTTTGCCCAACCACCAACTTGGAGGACACCGCTTGAAATGTAATTTTGAATTACAAGTTACCCATCATTTCCAAATACATGGACATGTATCTTCAGTTGTGTATGTTCCATTTTTTCTTTTTCTAGAGTGAATAGTAAATACACAAATAATACACAAATACGAGGGTCACTGGTTAAGTTTCCGGAATCGGGTAGAAGGAGTAAAGCGAGAGTCATGATTTTTTCACACCACATAAAACATCCCTTTTTGGGACTTCCCATAAAGTTACAGTATCGTGAGTACAATATCGTGCGTAAAATGGATGCATTTGTGACGTCATATCACAACGGCTACCATAACAACAATGGAGGTTTAATCGACGTGATTTTCGAGCCATGATTTTGCCTTGAAACTTTACATAATTTATTTAGGGCATCTGCTCGTTCAAAATCTCAAATTTATTTCTGGTTTGGTGAGTTTAAGAGATGTCGGCGATCCCTCAAAGATCATGACCGTGAAGACAGACCTTTGATTAAGTGCTGTTACTGTAAAGTCAGTGTCTGTCACAAAAACTATGCTGGACAATGATGCACGAATAACCTATCACTACCATAAGATAAAGCATTCCTTGAGCATTCCATCACCTAGTGTCTGGAAGATACTGCACGAGTGCCTATATCTCCACAAGGTGTCTGCTCGATGGATGCCATGTCAACTCATCGGTGATCAAAAACATGAGGTTGAACTTTGCTCCACTATGCTTCAACGATTTGACGAAGGTTGATCTAGAAACATTGCAAACAGCGTGTCTGGTGATGAAACATGTATGACCCTTTAAAGAAGTGCCAATTTAGAGTATGGCTCTTTCCTAGCGAAACCCCTCCTCAGAAATTCAAAAGATCCTGAAGTGTCAGGAAGCAAATGGTGGCCATTTTGTTCAGCTCAAAAGACCAAATACTTACAGTACCCATCCAAGACAGGCGGACAGTCAGCTCAGATTGGTATGTAAACCACCGTAAACCTACAGTTTTAGTGAAGTGGAGACAATTCCGTTCAAAGACAGACTCACAGGGCTTGTTACGGTATCATGTGACAATGCCAGTGCACATACAACCATTGCCACGGTGCAGTCCTTGACCTAAAACAACGTTCAAATTCATACCTCTCCTCCATACTCTTCGGAATTAGCCCCTGTGACTTCTTTTGTTCCCATATGTCAAAGAAAAACTCTGCGGGATCAACTTTCTGAAAGGTTTTCAGAGTCCATTACACATTGTAACTTACTGTAAGGGCATTTGGAAGTGATCTTTCAGCCATACCCTCAGAAATATGATAGAAATGCTTTGATTCTAGGTTCAGGCGGATGTAACTTTGCATACAAGGTCATTCAAGGAAAGTACCCTGAAAAACTGTGAACATTTGAAGGTGATACCATAATTTCTTCTATTCTGCTCCAGACATTTAACCAGCGACACTCGCATTAACTAAGTGGAGAGTTTCCATTTCCGGACAGTATATAACTACATGTATATCAATATATTATCTGCAGGAGCGACCATCTCCTACCAGATGCATCCCCAGGTTGCAGATAGGAGAACAGCCTCTAGATATGAAGGTCAGCTGCGAATACCGAATAAGCAGTCGCAGGCAAAACTGGCCAGTTGCCAGTTAGGTCAGAGTGGGGCTGCAGAGTGAGAACTTAGCCCTTTATAACCTCTCCCCGGGTGGACAGAGCTCGTTAACCTGGAAAGGCAGTTTGTCTAGGAGAAGGAAAACTCTGATTTCAAACCATGGGCAGACAGGGCTCATGAGCTTGGGAAAGCTACCTGTTTAGGAGTGAGTCTCCAAAATAAATCCTGGTCCAGGATGGGGATTAGGCATAGGGTTAACGCCCCTACCTCGTTAAAAATACAAATGTTACAGAAACCGACAATGGATTAAAATACAAGGATACAAGTGAAGGAAAGACTGACACACAGAATTCTGGATCCTCATCTCAACAAAACAAGACTGGACTGGCGATTCAGAACATTGTACCAATGATGGGTAAGGGCCAAAGCCGAAAGGAAGCCAGCAACCAGACTAAGTCTTCTGAATCCAAAACAATCAATTTTGGTGGGCGCATGGAACGTGCACACTTTATCCCAGTCCCAGATTGTGAGAAAGAGAATATGGAAATGGACTGGTCACATCCTTAGGATGAATGCTGATGCTATCCCTAAAATTAAAAATAGCCCTCAGATGGACCCCTCAGGGAACAAGGAAGAGAAGTCACCTGCTAGAAACCTAAGGAGAAGCATCGAAAAAGAGACAAAGATCCAGGAATGGACGTGGTGGTAGATGACAAAATTGGCATCTGATCATGTTCAATGGCGATCCACTGTGTCGGCCCAAACACCACGAGGATAAGAAGAATATCAATCTGAATACCTCCTCTCCACCACCATCGGTTTCCCTAATTTCTTCTTACTTCCATTTAATTGATATTTTATTCTCCTTTTGGTGTGTTCTAATATTGTCTTAGTTCATTTAATAGAATTATATTATATTGCTGGCTCTGTGCCAAATCCCCAAACCTTCGGGGCAGCTTAATATAATTTATTTGTGACTCCTGTCTACCCATGGTTTGAAATCAGAGGTTTCCTTCTTTCAATTCCATAATTCCAAGGTTTAAGAGCTCTATAAGTACTACTCATTTCCTTTAGGGGGAAGAATTTATTTAGGCGCCTAGTAACCAAAAGGTCTTGGGTTTGTGCTCGACAGGTTGAACAAATTTCTCTAAGTTCTTTCAAGTAAAACCCACTTCCTGGTCCAGGGACGTGGATTGATACCTAGACCTGTCGGAGACGGATTATAAAAGGAGATCCTGTGTGCAGATCATAACACTCTCCACGTTAAAGATCCCTTGGCTGTTTACAAGGCAGTCTGGGGCAAACAAACAAAATCCTTAATCCTACAAACCTTGATATCAGTAATAAACTAATATCACCTTAGTTGTGAATGTGGGTAAAAACAGTAAAAAAAAAAAATTGTTTTAAAAATGCCTGCTGTGTTTCATAGTTGTGTAGGGTCTAAACTTATTTTGTAACCGAGTTCCTAATCAGCAATCCATACTTTACTCAATGAGACTATGTATAGTAAAAAAAAAAAAAAAGTGCCCGTTTTTGCAGCTAACCTCTACATGTATTAGTATTACATCTAGAGGCTGTTCCACTATACACAAACTATGGAAAAGTCCGGTAGGGAATGTTTGTAATGAAACAGTTGTATTCAAATAATTCAATGTGAATACTTTTTCTATACTTACTTAGGAAGGAGATGCTACTCAAGGGCCTATGAAAAATAATTGAGACATTAAGTCAGTTTCTGTCATCAGAAATTTACCCTGTCCACTTATGTTGTGATCTCAGTGTCAACTAAGAGGAAGCAGCAAAATGGAAGATAAGAGGAATGAAAGAAAAGGACTACTAGTTCTACCAGCAGAACCCTCCAACTGCCCACAAATCTATTCAGACAGACAAAATAACAAACAATGAGTTTTTTTAATTGAAATTTACCCTGTCAAATGCCTATGAACCGAGAGGTCAGTTTCTTTCATGGGTATTTACCTCCTTCTATCATATACAGTGATCTGTCTCAGGATGAATTAAAAGGATTTGTATTTGTTTGTTTCTTTGAAATTACCCTGTCTACCATTGCAGTGATCTTAGGGTGAATTAAGAGGAAACAACAAGATGAAAGACAAGTGAAAGAAGGAAAGGAAAGAAATAGGACCTACCAGCACCGCCCCCGGAATTAAGAGGAAGCAACAAGATGAAAGATGTTATAAGAGTGAAAGGAAATAAGTAGGACCTATCAGCAGTGTCAACCAACCGCCTCCCATGTCTTAAAAAACATCGAACACAGGAACAAAGCAGTTTAGCACTATTGAAATTTAAATCATTGGTTAACATTGACAAAAAGGCATGAAAGAAGGTGTATATTTCATTCCTCATTTTTATTTTATCAAATGAACAAAAAAACAAAATCGTACAAACAAATGGAAAAGCACAAATATACATTTACTAAAGTATGTTTTCACACCAAAAGCCTTGAACAAACACATATCAGAAAAAATAGACTGAAAACACCAATGTTTCACTTTTCTGATATAATATACATTAAAATCTAGTGATAAGACAACATAACAAATGAATGATGACTGACATGACAAACAAAGACCAAAACAAAATACCCATTTAACTTTTTTTCTCTTTCTTTTTAACTTTAATTAACCTTTCAAACAAACACCATACCCCCCCGCATACACATAACAAGAACGGATTATCGGCGTCAATGTCAGTTCATCAATTAGTAAACCAATTCGATTGAAACAAGCTTTTCAAAACAACACCTTGTAATGACCAAGGTGGATTGTTCACCCATACAGCCAGGGTTCAATTCCAAAGATTGCAAAATTCTAATGGCACCTCGGCCAGTTTAGTGTCAATAATTGTATTTATTGACTGACTGATCGCCATGGTCCACAACCTCAGTCACTCATGTCCATGTCAATCGTCTGGTGGTCAATGTCCTTGTCCATGATGGCTGGGGGCAACTCTGGAGGACTGTCAGAATCTCTGTCCTCGCTGTGGTCTCTCTCATCGCTCCGTTCACTGGTGAAGCCCTTTTCCTCTTCATCATAGTCTCTTTTGACCTGGACACAAAGAAAGGCGAATTTGTTAAGAATATTAAAATGCGTATAAGAAAACACTAAGTCAAATTAATCTAGGCTTGCTTACAAAAGCAACAAAAAAAACCATGTTCCGATACAAATATAGAAATGTTGGACAACATTAATGAGGACAAAAACCCTAAATCCATTACCCTTAAGCACTGCTACATCATTTTCTCCCCTTTTCATTAAATAATAACACTTGATACATAGCATAAATTGTAAGTATCAGAAAGAAATTGCTCTCCATTCTCAGTATATAAGGTGAAATTATCCAAAAAGAATGTTCCACGAAGGAGTGAAATCTGTTACTATTCTATTTCAGTTCCCATTAATAGCATATTCTCATTAAGTATGGTTATCAAATTAATTATAGAACCCCTACTTATGAAAGTATTTTTTCATAAGAGAGAACAAAAACAGAATTATCATGAACAAGCATACTCAGCTATAAAAATAAAATAATTCAACACACCTTTGAAGAGCTTTCTTTCTTTCTTTCCTCCTTATCTCTCTCTCTGTCCCTGTCTCTATCTCTGGTACTTTTCTTCTTGCTGTCGTGCTTACGATCTCGGCTTCGGCTTCTCTTCCTGTCTTTTTTAGATCTGTGGACAAGCGAAAAAGACCAAGGGGTCAGTTCAAAATGCAGATGCATGACAAAATTTTGTTGGGAATACATTTTCAACTTTTTACGTGTAGAGCCAAATGCCAGAGGTCACTGAGGTTGTCATACCAGGTCAAGCAAGAAAGACACTTTATGAACAATGATGGGTGGGTGGTAGAACAAGGACCACTTATGTCTGTTCAGCAAACCTAAAGAAATTGTGTCTGGGGACACATGTGGTCGAGGGATTCCAGACCGCGGTCATGGGATTCAATCCCATTCTCAACTAGCTATGCACACATTACCTTTCATCTCCATCCTGATATTAATAGATAATGGCTATCGATAAGAGGTAAAGTCTGTGATCAGGGATGTAAATGGTAAATGAAAAACAAATCTGAAAGTCTCTGAAATGTGAAACTTTCAGACACTGAATGCCTCCTGTTCCGTATATAATTACAATGACAGCACCATGCAATGCCATCTTTCTCACCCTTCCTGATATAACTAAAAAGGAATTCATCATTACAATCTTTAGATGACAGCCATTTCCACCTGAATTTGTTCTTAGAAGTTAGATCAATCACATCTACTGGCAAATCATGATCAATAAACATAAACTTTTGACAAGTCATTCCCAATTTGTTAAATTGTCTAGATCTAGATTCTGGAGCTAGCTTACCTTTAATCTTGATCTGCTTGTTTTGAAGATTTGCTTGTTATTATAACATTTATAGCAAAATTTTCAATCAATTCTGATTCTATTAGCTAGGCTACAATGTAGATCTAGAAATCTAACTCTACTAAAGTTATTGAAGAAAATAGGTGCAACGAATTCTAGAGCTAGAAACCTAATTCTACTCTCATAGTTTCTAGAAAACAATTAGACAGATATGTCTAGATCTTACTAGATTGAATCAAGATCTATCATAAAATACCCTGTCTGTCTAGATCTAGATCAATCACCTGTGCGCTTATTTTCAAGATCTCTATCTGACTAGAATCTAGATCTCAATTTCTCTGGAACGTCGAGCAAGAAATAATTTTAATCTGTTAACAAGCTAGAGCTATTTATACGCTGATATACTAACCCAAGAATTCATTGTAGTCCAAAGCTATGGCCTAGGGCTGTTATTATGTCAAGCCGTAAAAAAAAATCTAGATCTAGAACACTTCACTCAAGCAGATCGATTTTACTCTATCTACCTCTAGATCTAGATTAAACTATTAAATCACAATAACCCACAAATAATATTATAACATAAATCGCAAATAACGTAAAGGGAAATGTATAATGACTTAGGTCTAGCTTTGATTTTCCAGGAATGAAAGATCATCAACGATAGATCATATTCATAACTGAACTGTACGATTGCAGAGAGAGGCAAGTCAGTGCATCTCAACATTGTTAGGCTAGGCTAAGACTTCGCAATAGCATATTTCCACAACAAATGTGTTAGTAGATTTCAGACTAAAAAAATCTGAAAGAAGATAAAGAAGGTTCCGATTTTTTAGTCTGAAATCTACTAGTGTGAGTAATAGGGCCTCACAGATCAGTGTGTGAAATTGTAGTTTGTCGTAAAAGTGAAAGTGAAAACGAAGCAGCTTGCTTCCGTGTATGATTAGTATAAAAATCGGCGATGGGCCTGGAGTCGGAAATTTTATCCTGTTGTGCTAAACCATCTCACCTATTCATAACAGCAAACATATAAGTACTTTCAGTAAAAGGAAAAGAAGGAAATATAAGAGAAAAATATGTTAAAAGTAGAAAACCTCAAATAATCTGAAATCAGAGGAAATCTGAAAGATTTACATCCCTGTGTGATAAACCAGCATCCTGCTCAAAGGGGGATCCCATATTAGCTCACTCAAACTCTAAACATCGATACTATCTGTATGAGCTCAGCTACACACCAGCCCTAATGTCGATGCCATCGAAATGAGATTTTATTTTGCTCTAGGAAAATCAGTTGCATGAAATGAATCATAAAAATATACAGAACGAAAGTAAGGCTCTTCCTTTAAGGTAAATAACTAAAATCAGTCGCAAAAATTTCTGATCAATGAATTAGAAATAAAAAGTGGTAAGAACACATAGGCTGAGTCACTAAGATGGAATCCTAGACCTGGGGTTGAGCTAGCCCCTAAGAATCGAACCCAACGATAGTCTATGTTCCAATGTAAATAGGGGGGAAAATCTCAATCTACTCACTTATGTCTAGAGCCACTGCGAGATCGGGATCTCCTCCTTGGGGTTGGGGATTTAGATCGGCGTCTGCTCTTTTCCTACGACTGTGGATGTGAAAATAAAAGATAGTTACTGTGGGCCAATGATCTGTAGGTTTATGAGGACAGGTTTTAAAAATATGATTTCTGAAAGGTAATTCTTGATCCCATCTGCCCAAACCAAAACAATGAAACAAGCAAAAACCCTTTACTGTCACTGTTTAGCTAAGACATAACTGCTTGTATGGTTTGTTTCATAGGCATTTACCCTATCTGCCATATGGAGTAATCTCAGGATTAATTAAAAGGAAACAGTGATGTTTTTTCTTTGTTTGATTGAAATTCACCCCATCCACCATTGCAGTGATCTCAGGATGAATTAAGAGCGACACAGCAAGATGTAAGATAAGTGAAAGAAGGAAAGGAAAGAAATAGGCCCTACCAGCAGCCCCTGCCAACTACCCACAAAACAACAATGAAAGAGTGATAAGAAAAGAGAAAAATCTACCACTAGCTCCCGCCAACATATGAACAAACAGAATAAAAACATTAATTTGAACAAAAAAACACAGACGAAAAAAGTATGCCTAAACGTGACACATTTTTTCAATGTCATAATATTTAAGACAAGGGCATTAATAATTTGTGTGAATGTAATTGCAAATGTTTATAAGAACACTGTCAAATCAAAACCAAAATCAAATGAATCAAAAACAAGGGGACAACTTGGAATGGGAGAAAAGGAGGAATCAATTAAGTGTCTAAGTGTTAAATGCTTTCTCTTTTCAATATCCTACTTAGGAGTTCTTGATCTGCTTCGCTTTTGGGGGTTGGGCTTCTTTACGAGCTTTAGGTGGGCTTTGAGTTCTGCTGTAAAAAGTAAGAAGAGAATGAAGTATTAAAATCATTGTATGAAAGAGAGGGAGATGACGTTGGAAAAATATGAGTACACATATCATATGTAACAATGTTCATGTAGACGTTTTAATACAAAAGAAAAAAAAGAACACCCCATATAACTCCAATGAAAGCAAGCAACAAACAAACAATTGACATTCCCCCCAAAAGCAGAACAAACCACAAACTTAAGCTTTATAATTATGAAAAAAATGGAAAGAAAAAAGGCACACCCAATACATTATCAATAAATTTGAGCTTTGTCAATGTAAGGACACAGTGTGTGTTCTGCCCATCAGCACACAATGTACAGGCAAAGCAAGAGAGAAACAGCATAGGAAATAACAACATCATTCTATTTTTAGATCATTTGACTCCATTGCCTGTCAACAACAATAATAACAAGTACTGAATAGGGTCTTGTATGCCAATTGCAAGCCATATTCTGTTTCCTTCAAATGAAAACACATTGGCAAATGTCTGACACTCATCGAAAGAATTACAGGTATGAAGAGTGAAAGGAAGGCGTAGGACCTACCAGCACATGCTGCCCAGACAGCTTACATAAAATTCTTATTCTCACGACAGCCCAAAATGGGGCATTGATTCAAAAATTACAACCACATTATAAAAGACATGCAACCAGCTCAATAAAAATACTTTGTCAAAAGTATCACAGGACTTCACAACTAAAGATAGTCAAAATTTAAGATAGAAAATGCGTCAAAGACAAAGACAGGATTCAAAATAGAACACAGGAAAATAGAAAGACCAACTCACCGGCCATCTCTTGGAGATGATTCCTTTTCCTCTCTGCGCGACAAGGAACCATCTCTCTCAAGCCTGGTGGTGACACAGAGACACTCTTTTTCCTGTCTCTAATTTTCTCTTTCCTTTCCCGATCTCTGGATCGGCTCCTTTACGGCTTCTAGATCTTGATCGCCTGCCCCTGAAACAGATCAACAACAAAAATGATTGTCATACGGTGATACTGTGCAGTTCAAAACAAATACTACTGAAATATTTGCCGGACTTTTCATACCAAGAATGGCATTAACCCACCTTTAACATTCACACTCCACATACCTGATTCTCTTCTAAACACTGCTTACACTTCCTAAGGAAACCTGACATTGACACTCTAAACACAGCAAGAGATATTAAATATCATAGAATGATAACAAAACCAAACCATTATTAAAAGGAGAAAACAAAATGGCATCCCAGAGTTGAAAAGAACAGTTAAAATAATAACAAATTATCATTATGGATGAATATATTTTGAGCCCCAAATCTCATAAATTAACACAAACACTAAAGTATCAAAAATAAGATACATGTCATTACAATGGATATAAATTTACAATATAAAACAATTTAAAGAGGAATAAATATAAAAGATGAAAGATCAATCTCTACATTCTAAGAAATCAAGGATAATTTTACAGGGACACATACAATAGATTTTAATCATGAGTAAAAAAAAGACAACATTTTTAAACAGTTTTTTCTATAAAATGCCCAGAGAAGGGGATTTATTTCAGACATAGTTATCTTTCTCAAAACCAAGTCAGCATTCACTTACCTCGGTGGTGAAAAACGACTGTAAGATTTTGGGGAGTCCCTAGATTTCCTCCTGTTGAAAAAAGAAAAGAGAAAGAAAAAAGTTTAAAGCATGTTTGTTTGTCGGTTTCTTAGTACTAACTCATACTTCATTTCCATTGTTTTTCAGTTAGTTCTATTGCAATTTACCCAGTCTACCCCATGCAACACGATATCAGGGGGAATTAAGAGGAAACAGCAAATGAAAGTAATTAAGACATGTAGAAGCATACCAACTGCCCACCTATTTCCAATCAAATAAGAATTTTATAAAAAAAGAAAGGGACATTCTCCTTCGTGTAAAATATTCATGGTTAAGACAAGCACAAAAAGTGAACAGTGATTTTTTAAAAAGAAGTCACTTGCACTATTTCATTTAAAAAAAAAAGTGCACTATTTCTAAGAGTATAGAGTAAGGACATGGTCCAGGAGAAGTTGAAATAAGCCTCGGCTTAAGCATCCATATAGTAAGGTGGCTTAAGCCCCGGCGTTATGGGTCGCAATGTCCTGAAAGGAACTTTACTTCCTTACTTAATGAAATCACGGAAACTTCACTTTCATTCATGGCTCGAACCCTTAAGTTTTTACCAAAAGTATGTGAATAGCGCTCAAGTCTAGTTATACTGGTTATCACGTGCGACCAAGAAAAAAATCAATAATCATGTAGCGTAGTGGTAGTAGAAGGCACACATAAAATATTACTATAGTATTAGTCTCATAAAATAATGCATATCCCAAACACAATGCTACATGCGTCTGCACTGATTGCGATGTCGTGTATTTAATATTAGTTCTTGTATTATGAGAGAAAGGGAGAGAGAGCGCGAGAAAGGGAAAGAGAGAGAGAGAGAGAGAGAGAGGAAGAGAGTCCCCCTCTCTCTCACAGACACACAGGTGAATGATGGTGCCGTCTTTTTTACAAGAAAGCAATGCTCCTATTATAAAGTTTACATTCTAATTAGTAATAATATTACAGCAGGTACACAATGAGTCTATTGTTGTACAGATGCCGCAGTGTACGTCTGTATGATGCATTGTTACAATAATATTATTATGGCAATGTTAGTTGTACAGCGTAGGTTTCGCTGAAAGTTTAACAGTTAAGAAAGTCAGATTTACGGGACAGGTGACGCGTATGCGGGACGGACGACTGTAATGCGGGACTGTCCCGCAAAATGCAGGACGCTTGGCAACCTTGTATAACTGCATACAAATTCAGATCAAAAGAAACCTCACCTTGGTCGAGAATTGGAGCGAGAACGTTTGCGCCTCACCACTGGAGATCTGGTCCTTGACCTTCTTCTATCCCTGGATCTAGAGCGCCGGCTTTAAAAAGCAAACAAAGAATATCTGCTATTAAAATCACAAGTAATTTATGAATGATTTGCATTGTAAAAGTATAAACATATTTGAGTGATTGGCATGCATGCATATTAGCGTATGTTCGTGTGAGATGACTTAACACATCAAATTCTTTTACTAAAACTTTGCCACACATGGAGCTAAAGAAAATATTCATAAATTGCACAAAAAAACCCACATCATATCAAAAGGTTGTTGTCATTCTAATTTTATGTATGTGACTTGGCATACATACACGTAAGAACAATCTGATATTCTCATTCATCAAGCACACAGAAAATGTGTAAATATGTCAATGAATATTCATTCCGAGAAAAGGTTCTACAGAATGAGGTAATATAAGTACCGTCAATAAGTAGTGATTCACATCAAACAATAAAAATACAACAACAATGGCAACAATAACAGTACTGAAAACAACGTCAGTCATCAATAATAATAAGTGAAAGAATAATAAAAAAAACAACAAAAATCTGTTTTTTCACTCTTGTCCAACATAAACAGTGATCTCAAACTTTGGGTACATTTGAATTTCACTTTTCACAGTGACATCTGTAACTTAATCTGCCAATGGATCTGTAATTCCCATACACCGAAAGGTAAAATGGAAACTGATAAAGAAAGAAAGAAAGGATCTGTAATTGCAATCTGCAAGGCACAAGCCATGAGCACACACAAAGCTACTGGGTTTTATCTTCAATCTCCAATAAGACATGATGCTCGATTGAGCATGTGCATGCACAAATTTAGAGAAAACTGTTATGAAGTTCAATAAACTTTTACGAGGTAAATCCAGGACATTTGTTTTAATGTTTGCCCATCACAAAATAAGGAACTTGTAATTGCATTGTGGGCATGCGTTTGAAAAAATGGAAATAATTTAATAAGCTATCACCCGTCCAATGGCCTAAAATACAGACAAAATATATGTATACCCCAAAGACTATGTAAACAACGTGTTAAAATACTAAATGAATTTGCTAAAAGAGAAAAAATTAAGTCCCCTGAATAACTTCAGTACTTTTATACAATATATACATTGTCAGATGTTGAAATTGAAGGATATCTCTGTCTTTTTCCAAGCCCTTCCTTTAAAATAAAAACTTATCGGCAAATTGTCAAAAGACAAAAAAGTATTAAACAAGACTTCACCTCACAAACATACATTTAAACAAGACTTCACCTCACAAACATACTATTAAACAAGACTTTACCTCACAAACATACTATTAAACAAGACTTCACCCCACAAACATACTATTAAACAAGACTTCACCTCACAAACATACTATTAAACAAGACTTCACCTCACAAACATACAATTAAACACGACTTCACCTCACAAACATACAATTAAACAAGAATTCACCCCACAAACATACTATTAAACAAGACTTCACTTCACAAACATACAAGACTTCAGCTCAAAACATACAACACGAGTGGAACTCATATATAGATTTAAATGACAACGTAGTATGAAAATAAAAGCCTGGAAACAAAAGTATCAAACATAAAGTAGGAACGCAATAACATGATATACTAAAAAAAAAAAAAAGGGTGACTAATTAAGACATCACACCCTCGAAATAAAATAATAATTTGACAAATGAAAAACTGAAACGTAAAACAAAATATACATCGAGGCAATATTGTAGACACCAGTTTAGAAACCCCAAACAGTTACGAGAAAAGATAAAAAATAAACTTCATCCGGACTGTCATGTATAACATTATCTTCAAATAGGAGCGAAAAGTAACACAACGGCAATAAAATATCAGTAACCAAATAAATTATGCAATTGATTGGACTAAATATTAGAACTCGACGGCCCAGAGGCAAGGTGTCGGCCTCTCAACCAATTGGTAGAGGTTTCTGCCCCGGCAGGTTGAAAAATGTTTTAAGGTTTAGGTAGGTGGATCAATACCCAGTCTGATGGGAGACGGATGATGAAAAGGAGGTCCCATATACAGATCAAAACACTGTGCACGGTTAAAGATATCTTGGCTGCTTACAGGGCAGTCTGGGCAAAATTAAAAAACCCTGATATCACCTTGATTGTGGATAATAAAAAAACACACAAAAATAAAAACCCAGACAGGACTACATTATGTTGGTATGGAAAATAGCTAAACACTGTTCACTTAAGTATCCTATTTCAATACTGCAAGAAGAAATATATATTAAAAAACTGAAAAGAGATGATGGATGGTGGTTAACACGAGAACAAATCAACACATGTATATATTATATAAAAAGTAGTGATGAAAGAAAGATAGACAGATTAAAAGAGAAGAAGTGAATTATGGAAATGGATTGATATACTCACACAGGAGGGGGGCTGCAGGGGCCACTCTTCCCCTGTGTTGGAGGACAAGGGTTACTTACAACTACATGCGTGGAAATGCACATTATACACAGATTGCAAAAGATATGATATACACAGATTGCAAAAGATATGATAAAAAAAATAATAATATGAAGGGTTGCCTGACACAGATGATATAATACCATATTTTCTTAGCATTCCCAGCTGTATCAAAATTACAATATTCTAGGAAATACCACAACACCATAACCCCCTAAAAAAAAACAATGCTAGATGACAGTGTGCACAACATTGTGAAAAATCACTGAAAATTCTGGATAAAATATCAAAAGTATATTCAAACTATCTACTACTCTGATGTCTTTTGTTTTTATTTAAATCGTTTTCTTTTCTTTAAGGACTAAAAAATTTTCTGCAGATCTAAGCTTAGGACCCTTCACATTTAATTTTACATTGCATGAATCAAAATAACAAGTGTAAAAAAAATATAATTATCATAGTAATTTATATTGTACAATCTCATTAAGGGCATGACAGATGAAACGAAAAGAAAAACACCTGTAATGACCCCCCACCAAACTTCCAAATTCCTCAAATTTTAATAAACATAACAGTTTCTTGATGAATGTTAATTTCTTACAAGTCTCAAATAAAAATAGACAATAGGATATTGTTGATGATGCAAAATAGTTGTGTTTAGTTCTATGAAGCCCCAAAATATCTGATAGCATTTGAAGGTAATCTCTCAAAACTGCACAATTGTAAATAAAATAATCAGTCTCCTCATATTTAGATCACTGTGATGATTGAATTTCTATCAACTGTTGAGGATATACACATTTCCCACGCAGCTAAATACATAGAGCTGTTTTAAATATGTGTAATGATATACAGAGGCACCTCAACTAACAATCTCAATATACCAATGGAAAGATACATACACACAGTCATCAAAACCAGCACAGGTAGTGAAATAAGCCAATGTGCTTATTGCAAATTACTCAGAATTTACTACCAATTCCCAAGGCACTTGAAGCTATACTATACCAATCCCTAGACAGCTTTGTCCTAATTGCACTACTTGTGTCAGCTAACATTTTTTGATGTTTCCAAAGATGTTTATGATTAGCCAACACTGGTATTTAGCCTTTTAAAAAGAAATCAAGCAAGAAGCAGACCTAGGGAAAAAACCAAGAGAAGACAAAGAGCTTTAATTTCCGTGCTGTCGACTGAAAATCACACGTGACCAACACTAAAAATATTTTCTTCTTTTTGTTCAACCTAGTCATGCCCTCATATTTTTGTATCATAGCAAAGATATATTATTTGCAAACAATTAACCGAGACATCTCTATAAAAATGCATTAACAAACAAAATGGGACACAAATTTTCAACCGGTGAAGCTTACCGTGAACGTGAACGCCGTCTCCTTGGAGGTGTCCTCGATCTTTTAGGAGACCTGCGACGAAACGAGATCTCCTGCGAGATCTAGATCTGCTTTCGCCGGCGGCGGCCACGGGACCGAGATCGCGACCTTCTTGGCCTTGAATGAGATCTAGTTCGATTTCTTGATCTACTACGAGACCTTTTCTTAGGAGGAGTGCTGGACCTTTCTCCTTGGTTGGAAAAAGGAAAGGAAAAGTTTCAAATGCCAATCTTTCTCATTATAACTAAGAAACAAGAACCCTTAACTATCAACAGAAAACACTTTGACACTAATAATAGTTCACTGTCATTTGAGGATGTTAAAACCATGTAAAAAATCAAACAAGAAAACCTCAGTGACAACAGAAAATGTCTGTCTGTAAACTATTGTATTTCCCTATGGTTTGATTGATAACTATTACAAATCTACCATTTGACACAGTGGAACAGCCAAATTTGTATGATACATTACCATTATTCACTAAGGCAAATAACACAGGGGTGCCTAAGGTGTGCATAAACAAATAAAATTTCAACACTTTCCATTTCATCTTCTTTAATTTTTTTTCTTTCTTTTCTCTTCACTTCTTTGGGTTTTCCTTGCTTGCCTGTATTACTAAGTTTAAGAGAGTGATTTTCCTTAAAATATGTATATCACACAATCGTACTGGCAATTAAACATTGTCTTCCCTGCCTCTCCATGAAGTTGAAAAAATTGACCGGTTCGTATTCATTCATATCCACTTGTATCATTTTCCTATGGAACTACTGCCACTGGGTTTCCCACCCTGCTCCTAAACGTAATTGCTACCCAATTTCCCGACCATGCAATCCAATTGACGCCCAAAATCCAACTTTTCCTACCATAAGTTGAAAATTCAATTCACTTGGACACCCTGCTGGATGCAGTCGTGAAGATATGAGCCGGATTATATTAAAATCTGAGTAAAATATTACACAAATCAAACCAGAAAAAAAGGGAAAAGGAGCCTACTTTCAGTATTGGCCGCAGCGGATATAAGCTTGGACGCTTCCTTCACTTTCTTCATGGCTTCATCAATCTCACGTTGAGACGCCTCTGATTTTGCACTTGGTTTGACGATGCTGGTAGTAGCATGCTTAACACTGAAATGAAAAGAAGACTGACATGTAATTTTCCAAGGCACCGGCAAAAATATAAGTCATCAAAGGTCTTTCTTCCTCTCACAAGTCTTTCATCTAGCCATTTTCTCTACATTAATCCTGAGACGACCACAAATGGTGGATATGGTAAATTACGATCAAAGAAACAAACAACTTGCGTATAATGAAAGACTCACTGAAAAAAATAATGAATCCTGCATTTTTATTAAAAATGTAAATAAAAGAAACACTGTTCTGTCTTACCTGACTGTCTGACCATGAAACACCACATTATTGTAACTGAGAGCTTGAGCAATGCACCGCTGATCGGTAAATTCAATATAAGCACTGCGGGTGCTGCCAGTCTCTTCTCCAGCCATACGAATGTACTTGATTTCTCCGTCTGGGAGAAAAAGGTGAGCAACATGTCTGGGGTTACCTGAACGATAAAGGAAAAGAATTATTGGTTTTTATCTGTTATCAAGACAATCTGAATGAGAAAGAAGTGAAAAACCTTTCTAAATACCAACTATTTTTGCTGTAATAACAGGTAAAGAGACGTTTCAATGGTTTTAACACCAAGTTATGAAAATTTTGATGCCTTTAGTCGTGTGGGTCCTGTAAGTACAGGTTATGATTTTATACATTGTGATCTTTACAGTTTAACCAAAAAAACAAAAAAAAAGAAGCAGGAAAATATTATATTGCATTTGGTAATTCCGAGATTAAAGTATTAAAAAAACTCCACCATATATTACAAAACATTAGCTTTTCCACATCATCAACCCCCGTCTAATATCAAATTAGGGAATTTGGTTATTACAAACACATCCCAGAGACTTCAAAACAAAAACACACTTTGACAAGTTGTAAAGAACAAGAATAAATCAACAGTGTGGAACTTACCTTAAAGACAAAAATTAAACCAGACCAATTTTACGTTTTGAAAGGAATTTAAAAAAAGAAAAAGAAAAGTTTAAAGGATGCAGGGTTGCCAAGTTTGAAACGTTATTCTCCCATTCCGACACCTAGCTAACATTATATTAAATGTTTAACTCATTAGTGTGTAGATTCCCCAACCAGAGACGCTGACCTAGATACAATTTCCCTGCAACCAGATCACCATGGTGTGTTTACATTTTCTAAGCTTACTGTGTGCTTCTGATGGGTGGCGTTAGGAAAAGGATTCTTCTATCTTCGTGCCACTATTGCAACAGCCCATTATGTCAAAATTGATGATAAAAATAAAATCAAAAGCAGAAAATGCACATAAAAAACAAAGACGAATGAAGCAGAACGATGAAATGTATGTGTTTAAACAAAGGCAGTACACTAGCTAAAAATACCACCAATGATAGGCTTCGCACAAAGTGACCCTATTACAATAAAATCATGACCTTTAGAGTCAGAAAGAGGCGTAAACAGGTCAATCAGCTTTCTAGAAATAATAGCACTTAATATAAGCAACAAAAATAGAGTCTCAGAAATTATAGGATAAGCACAAATCAAGTGGCCAAGTGATGGACTGGAATCACGAGTTCCCAGATTCGAACACACATTTTCCCCATTAGAACCCTGGTGCAAAAAGCATTAGCTTGAGAGTGAAGATATGTGTCAGACCAGTGACCTGTCCAGGATAAATTGGGATACGCCCTGGTACTATGGGTCGTATTGTAAAAAGCTGACATAGGGTATACGTCTGAGAAAATATTATTGAGAGCCACATATCCCAAACACAATGCTTCATGTGTCTGTACTGATGGCGATGTTGTATACTTAATAATACTCAATTCTTGTATAAATGATAGAGAGACACTTGCGTCTTATAGTTATAGCGTTGAAGTCAGACAAAGCATGGAGCCGAAACTCTTTCTCTTTTATCTTTCTCTCACGCACACACAGGTGAACGAGAACGCCGTCCTTTTTATAACAAGACCATGCTCCTATTATAAAGGTCGCATTGCAATTAGTAATAACAGTACAAGAGGTCTAAATTGTGATTGTAGTGTTATACAGGTACTACAGGGTAACGATGTAATGTTATAATAATATATTGTGGGGTTTTCTGTTAAAAGCTTAACAGTTAAGAAAGTTTGATTTGCATGACAGGCGACGGTAATACAGGACTGTCCAGCAGTTTGCGGGACGCTTGGCAACCCTGAGGATATCTTTGAATACTTCAATTTGTAGAAAATAATATCTTACCTTGGAGTCTAAATTAGTTACGTAAACCGTTCGCGAATTTCTTCAATTTTACTTGGATCTGTTGTTGCTGGAAGTGGAGGATACTGAGGTAATCCTAGAGAAGTGAGGCGAGGATCATTGGTCATAATCTTCTGATTAGCTCCAAGGCCAGTCACCTGAGGAGTGGACAAAAATCATGACAGAATTTCCAAAGGATATTGAAATTAAAACAATTTCTTTTGAAAAAGCCATAAAAAAAATATATCTAGGTTCTGCTTAGAAACCAGTATTTGATTTTTTAAAGTATCTAAAAGATTAAAAGTCCATCCAGTTAGTTATAAAATATAGGATCAGTTCAATATCAAACTTTCATTGACTACATATTTCTACATTTTAAGACAATTCTTTCAGATTGACAAAAGACCCCTTAGACACAAATAATGAGTAAATTAAACTGACACACATACTTCTTAGCTGTCCAGCTTTTATTTTCTCACAAGAGAAAGTATTGCTCAAACACTTTTGACCACTAAAAATGACTTGTACTGTCAATCACACAGAAATACTTTTAAAGCTGATGAATAAATAACAGTATTTCCATAACACATGGTTTGTATTGGTAAAAATCTTGTTTCATAAAAAGAAAACCCACCCCACAACCCACTGCTGATAGTTTGTCACGCCCGAAATGTAAAGGCCAAGCTAAAACAAAAGAGGACAAAACCATACCTGGCTGACTACATTGGCTGGCCATGTTGGTTGTCCTGGTAACATGCCAGCAACAGCCGATGGTGTCAATTGTAAAGCCGTACTTTCATCGGGAATCTTTCCTGTATTGAAAAAAACGCAACAGGCAATCATTACTATAACCATAACCTTAGCTACATAAGATGAAACATGTCGCTGATTGCAAATGAAATCTATTACATTCATTACCCATCCATACCTCCTTAGTTCAACCAAATACAAAATAAATATTTTTAAAAAGCAAACAAATCATGTAGTAAATCTAGATAATTTAATATGTCATCAAACTTTCTTCGTCTACTAGCTTATTCCTCAAAGAAATGGATATTACATCTCGAGGAAAGACTCTAATATATTCCATCTATCTATCAGCGATCGGTCTAAATAGATCTAGAATTGTTTCTTTGAAATTTACCCCGTCCACCACTGTAGTGATCTCAGGTTGAATTAAGAGGAAACAGCCCATGGACCGCTATCAAAACCACTACATTTAGAGATGTATAATATCGATAAGATCGGGAAGGAGGAGAAAAAGAAACTCGCACTTAAACAAATCGCAAACGTGTATCAGTATCACTGGGCCTTGTACACGATGTGTGACTATCACATACATTTTTTCACTGTCAAAACAACTAATGTACCTAAAGCGTGATATCAATTTCAAACTAAGACAACAAAGAATCAAGCACACACATGATGATATGATAAAAAAAATTTTTTAATTGACATTTATCTGTCCTCACCATCCATGACTGGCACAATCATGATAGCTCTGTCGATGAAAACTGTACTGCTCAGGTGAAGGGCCACTCCGGTTGTGACTGCATCCTCAAATTCAATATAGGCCACCCGAGCTGTAACCACACCCTCAGCATTCCTGAAAAAGAAGAAGAAAAGAATGACGTAAATGTCATTATTCAACATTGCATGTACATTTACTTAAATAAAACACAGGAATTCCCTATTAACGGGAAAGACCTACAGTCGTGGAAATAGAAATAGAGGAACATGATCAAATGGTGATATAGCAAGAAAAAATAAATCACAGAACAGTAAAGAATTTTTAAGTACGAAGGAGGGAGAGAAAACGAAACGTGGGTACAGTAAGAATGAGGGACAGAGAGAATATAGGATAAATAAGATGAATGAGACTAGGTACACACTTGTAAGTAAGTGAGGAGAGAGAGAATCTATATAGGCATAGAACATGAGATGAATGGGAAAAGTTAACGGAATTTTAAAAAAACGTTTCAAAGGTATTTATAATCTTATCTGGCTGGCAAACAATGAATGAATGACGCTGACAGAACTGTAAACGGTAAAATGGTGTGCTTAGCGGAATCACATCAAATACCAAGACACTACTTGATTCATCATCTGTTTGTACATCCGATACTCATGACGTATGGCTGTAATTATTCGGACCCGGGTGCCCAATAGACAAAAATGGTTATTCAGACCCGGCCTGCTGACTTCCGCTCTTGCGGCGATCTTTACCCCGGGTCCCAATAGGCAAAAATGGTTATTCGGACCCGGTCTACTTTCTCAGCCTTCGTTCGTTCCGCCGGACTCAGGGTCTGAATAACCAAAATTGTATTCGGACCCTTATTTTTCCTTACCGTTTAGATCTTTGCATTCATGCGTATTATTGACTTTTGTCTACACATATCAATTGATTCAGTCAGTTTCAGATTATAATGGGTGTAAACCCTATAATTTGATACTATTTTGATTGAATTTCGACACATTTTGATCACCGATTGAACCGATAGACTACACCCTTGCAAATGGCGGCCACCGATCGTAACGAGGCCAAGACAGGTCAAAGTCAAAGGTCGAGCGAATAACTAATCAATGTCAGTTTATTTCTTGACATCATGTAGATCTAGTTGTAGTTGTAGCCTACTACAATTAGATCGACATGCCATCCGCTTCAAATTCATTGTTTGTAAGTTGGGTTGGGTTTTGAGATGGATCACCCTGTAGCCTGTGTTGTGTTTACGTTCTCTTTGGATCAGTCTCAGCAATCATAATACTATCTTTATAGTATTATGGACTCTTACTCATCTACTATCTCATACTTCCTGATCTTTTGTACATTCTTCTTTTCAAGAATGGAGAGAGGAGAGGAGGAAAAAGAAGGTATCGTTAAGAATAGGACAGAGAGAGCAAGAGAAAGAGGAGGAAAAATGAGAGAGAGAGAGAGCATATATGCAGACACCAAATTCACAAAAATGAGAGCAAGGAGGAGAAAGAGAGAGAAAGAGAGCCAGGAGGAGGAAAAAGGAGAAGGAGAGCCACAAAGATAAGCACACCAAATTTACACAAATGCATGCAACAGAACAAAACTTGCTTACTAAACTTAAACGAAGAGACACCAATACATAGTTAAAGTTAAAGCTCAATTCATTTAATGTAGATAGAGCATTGCAAATCATGGGTGCGGCGATCTCTACCCCGGGTCTGGATCTATGCGTCTCGTCTAGTGAAGTGTGAATTGAGAACAGACGTAGGTGGCTCGCGCCAAATGAAATCACGCGCGTTCTCGTCTCGCACGACACGAGATCGTAGGGGTGGAGATCAGTGCAGGTTAGCACCCTGGTCCGAGATCGCAGGAGCAGGCCGGGTCCGAATAACCATTTTTGTCTATTGGACCCGGGTCCAAATAATCACTCCCCATGACGAATAGCGCTCTCCATTAATCATTTAATGACAAAGTCAATCCGATTTATAAAATCATGTCTTATGCTGACTTCCTCTCATATTTCACATTGCAAGTTCAAGGGTGTATGGTGTAGATATAGAATATGTACTTACTCAGGTGGGTACATTTGAAGCTCCTTTATCCTTCCCAGGTAGCCAAAAGAGTACGGAGCTGATCTTTGGAGCAGCTAGGGGCTATGTTTGTGACCTGAATGACTCGAGTAGTTAGTTTGTCCGACATCGTTTCTGATTAACTTATCCACGATCTGTTAGAAAATGAAGTGTCCAGAGGAAATGAGTCTTGAAGACCTAAGGAGATTCTATTTAGACCTGGAACCTAATTTATAAATAGAGCTAGATCTAGATCTAGATCTAGCTCCAGTGAGTAAACTTGATTGAAGATCGAATTAGAGAGAAATTGTGTTTGGTGCAGTTGCCAATACACTTCCGATGAAAATAAATGGGCGCTTATGGACACGGCTACATCATGTCTTCTGTGGTGAGATCATAACTTTTCAAATGTCTTGATAACGTCAAAACGCTGTCGGCGAACCACACCATGGAAAGCAAACCGGAAGGTACGAATAAATGGCGTCCAACTGATGCTTACGGTCTCTACAGAAGATAGCACACCCGATCAATTTATGCATGAATAACAAGGAGGTTATAAATAGAACCTCCTTGATGAATACCAATAAATATATTGAATATTACTTTATTTCTACAATACAAATGTTTCACCAGTTTATAATATCGATAATTTTACTTACTCATCCGTTTTTTTTCAGTTTTAGTTGCTAAAATATACTGAAAATTTTTTTAAAAAGGTCCTATGATACTAACATATTTTTAATCTCTTAAAGTAACGTATCACCGTAAATAAGGGGACTTCATTCTCCTGAACTAACTGGTAAACAAACGGCCTCATGGCACCAATGTTTAGATCGTGGTAAAGTACCGCTTTGAAAATGCAGGTCTCTAATGTCAATAACGTTAAAATCTACAATCTAAGTGCTGGCAAATCCTTACCAGAGGTAATTTAATATATTTAATTTTGAAATTGGGCAAACTTCTTTTCAGACGATCACAGATCAATATCATTGTCGGTGGTTCTTGCATTTCTTGCTGAGATATCTACTCTAGAAATTCTAGTTCTAATCTAATCTAAAATCTAGATCTAGATTAAGATTATCCAGTGGAAGGAGTTTTGTAGTTGGGCACATCCAAGCAACACAACTCAGATAAAAAGCTGGGGTTCGGTTTTTGTGGGGAAAACAGAAAGAAAGTGGGTACGTATAATATATTATATGTACAGTCAGTCACGTCTCGATAATCCGAACACCTTCGCTCCGAGCAATTTGTCCGGATTATTGAATCACCGATCAAAGGACACATTTTGAATCAGCGAAAGCCCTAAGACCTTACAGTAATGAAGGTCCGGTGCATTTTACGGGGCCTCAATATATGCTTTTCTGAGAACTACACTACATTATGTCCATCTGTTACTAGATCTAGTATTACTACCAGTGCTGGTTTTCATGAATAATATTGATAATATTTTATTATTTTTCAAGGTTGTGTGTCATTACTAGATCTAGGCCTACCACTGTACTGTATTATAGTCCATTTCCAAACTCATGTGGGCACATATATGGCCTGTATCTTTGAAACGATGTGATGAATTTGTAAGAAACTTGGCATTGTGGTTCAAAAGGCATCAAGCCCTAGAAAATATTTTTTTTGCCCGTGAATTATCGACTGGTTTCAGAGTTTCCTTAATACCTTTCTTTCTTTATCAGCTCGTGTTCTATCTTCAGCTGTATGGGTTTTAGATGCCTGAAATGATCTTTCTCCAGGCTGCCCTGTCCTGACATTTTCTGTTTCCTTCCATGAAAGTTAAAGTTCTTTGCGTTAATCCCTCTTTTATATCTTCTTCCCACTTTCTCGGAGGTCTGCCTTTTGGTCTTTTACCTTGAGTTTTAGCACTGTATACATACTGATTTAGCTATTCTATTGTCATTCATTCTGTTAACATGCCCAAACCATCTCAGTTGATTCATTTCTATCTTAGTTTTTATGCTATCTGCTTTGGTTTGATCTCTTATAGTTGTCTTTCTGATTTTGTCTCTTTTAGTTTTCCGTACTACTCTTCTTAGATATTTCATTTCGGCTGCCTGCACTCTACTGTATTCCTTACTGTCTAAGGTCCAGGTTTCACTGCCATAGAGGAGAGTAGGACAATAAACTGTGTTGTATACTGCCATTTTGGTTTTTGTTGACAATTCTTGTTTACCTACAAATGCCTTTCCTAGATCGTTATATATTGCACTTACCTTTTGGATTGTCTGGCTGATTTCTTATCTTAGTTTTCCCTCTGAGTTAATCATTACTCCTAAGTAATTGTAGCTTTGAACTTGTTCTAAATTCTCCCTGCCTAATTTAAGATTTTGTGTTTTAGCTTCCCTAGTTACTAGCATTGTTTTGGGTTTTCTTTGCATTTACTGTCATTCCTCTTTTATTTAATTCATTATGTTGATATTTGACTGGAGATCCCTTTCTGATTTTCCAAACAGAATTAAATCATCAGCAGATGAAAGCATTGATACATTTACTGGTTTGAGCTTCCACATACCTATATTCATTTTCTTCATTTTTGAGGATGCCTTTGCAACTGAATTCATAAATGTGATAAACAAAAGAGGACTTAGGATACAACCCTGTCTTGCTCCTATATCTTCATCAAATTCATCAGATACATTTCCAGCTACTCTCACTGCACATGTTGGTTTATTGTAAAAAGTTTTAATGGCTTCTATTAAATTTTGCTCTACGTTGTGTTCTTTTAAGGAATGACATAGTTCGTCCCTCCTCACAGTGTCAAATACCTTTTCTAAGTCAACAAAACACAGGTGCAAGTCAATGTTTCTCTCAAGGAATTGATCTATTATTTTTTCTAATTGTAAATATGTGATCTTGTACACTTCTTCCTGGTCTAAATCCACTTTGGTGTTCTTCAATCTGACCCTCTACTCTTTTCCATAGTCTCATTTCCAGAATCCTGGCATACACTTTTCTTGGTACGCTAAGTAGTGATATCTCTCTATAGTTTGAACATTCCATAGTTGATCCTTCTTATGTATGGTACTACCGTTCCCTTTTTCCAGTTGTCTGGCACTTGTTTGGACTTCCATGCTTGTTGGCATATAGCATGTAGTAGTTTGTCTGCCTCTCTCCCTTGGTTTTTAATCATTTCTGGTAAACTTGATCTGCTCTTTGGGCTTTTCCTAATTTCACTTTTCTTAAGCTGTTTGGATTTCTTCCATTGAGATATCTACATCTTCAGCTGTCCCATCTCCATACTTGTTACTCTTAATAACTGATCTGTACTCCTTGTTTCAAATGTTCTGGAGGGATTTTGTAATTGAGATATCTATATCTTCAGCTGTCTCGATTACTTGATACTCTTACTATTTGATCTTTACTCCTTGTTTCAGATGTTCTGGAGGGGTTATGTAATTGTTGAAAATACTTTCTCTACGTTTCCATGATTTCGCTGTCTCCTCTCATTATTTCTCCTTTGGTGTTCTTAATTTGTCGTATTGGGCACACTTTGGTCTTTCTTATAAATGCTCTTCATTGCTCCCCAGAGCAGCTTTTGATTTCCTTGATAGCTTTCTTGAAGTCTTTGTCCGAACTCTTCCCACTGTTCCTGTTTTGCTTTCCTAACTTCCTTTGGCGATAGTTCTTTTACTCACGTAATCTATCCTATCTTCTGGTCTCTTTGTTTGAAGTATTTCTAATCTTTCAGACATCCTTCTTTTCTTTGATCTTAGTCTTGACATTCTCATTCCACCATGCTGTTCTTTTCCTATCTCCTTTAATTTGTTTCCTACCACAGACCTCTTCGGTACAACTGAGGAGTGTTTCTTTATATCTTTACCACTTTTCTTCTATTGTGCTTTCCTTCAGATCCATCTGCCTTTCACTGATAGAACTTTTTATCCTGGATTGATATATCTATTTTACTACTGGTTTATTTAGTTCTTCTATTTTGAGTTTAGTAGCTTTCTTCTCTTTCCTTTTCTGCTTGTTAATAATCTCATTTTGGCTATCACTAGGTGATGATCACTAAATATTTCAGCTCCTCTGCTTACTCTAACATCCATTGTACTGTAAAAAAGGAGCTGCTAACTATTATGTAGTCTATGATTGACTTTTCACATCTGTCTTCATTTATTCTTGTATATTTGTGGATATCTTTATGAGGAAAAAAGGTGTTGGCTGTTTTCATGTTATTCTTTAGGCAAAAATCTATTAGTCTCTCTCCACTTGGAGAAGTTGTTGTCTCTCCTTCTTTACCTATTACTCCTCCTGATGTTTCTACATTGTTGCCTAATCTAGCGTTTAAATATCCTAAAACCATTAAATTCTGTAAGTGATGCTATTACAAAAGCAGTATAACAACTACTACCATTTCTATTCTCGCTAATAATCATTCTAATAATGTAAATGATAATACTAACATGTGTGATAATGATTACTATAATGATAGGAGAAGGTACAGGATGACCACCAGTAATGATAACAAAAATAAATAATAAAGTAGTAGTACAGAACATTCTATATGTTCTTATTTTTATAACTTATTGACTGGCGCTTAACAAAATTTATATATTAAATCTTTTCTTTGTTTGCACTTAGTTACATTTCATGCACAGTCTCACATTCTATGCAAAAGTATTATAGGATTTTGCGTTGAGGAAATGTGGCGAAGCAAAAAATTTACCAATCTCATGAGGTTTGATCATGAATACCTGAAGCGATCTAACATCCCTGTAGTTTTGCATTTTGATTCACATTCATAAAATGTAATTTAGTGTAAAGTCTTTTCAATTCTTAAATTCTCTAACGAAGTATTTAATTTTTCAAACTTACTACAAGTTCAAATTAATTAATTCTACTTCTTCGTGTCCTATTTTTTTCCAACTCGTTAGTTGGACAGAAGAATATCTTCATCCAGATCTAGCACCTAATAAATAGATCTAGATACAGAAAGATATAACATTATATTTATTTACAAGAGAGATGACAAACATTTCAATTATTAGTTAGATTCTATGGCAACACAAGATAATCAAACTTGAGCACTCTAAATTTCTGAAGGTGAGAATGCAAGCACTTATATTTAAGAATAAATAGATCTAGCATTGTGCTCTCTCGGCAGTGCCGGGCAAGAAAAGTCGCGAAATGACATGCATAGGATGTCGAAAATGCCATAGCATTAGCAACTATTTTCCCACAATTTTATGATGTATATCTAAATAAATCTAGTCATATATGTTGATTCACATGTTTAGATAGATAACATTTAAGTGTTAAAGTCAACGTATACTTCTTCTGCTATCACTATACATTGAATAAAACAAACAGCGTCATGTTACAATCCATTTGAATGTTTTTATCATAGCAATAGTACAATAAGTGAATTAAATCTATGAAGATAGCATTCAATTTTCTTCATTTATTTTAAACATATCTTAATAAACATTTTTTGTTGTCATTGCGTCATCTGTCAAAAGTGGCTGAGTGATAGACAGAAGAGAAAGCTACAGCACAATGATGATGGTGAGTATTTTGGCTTGAATTTTGACGTCAGAGTTGAAGAGGTCATCTCAATAGTGTGCCTAAGTCACAATTACGTCATTTAGAGAAAAATGCCAAAAATCGTAGACTTCGGCATGGTTGGCTTCAGGAATTCCAAGTTTCAAACCGCTGTAGACGTGATGTATTTTCATCATGTCACTTTCACGTTTTTCAGAAAAAAATGACTTTCTTTTATTCCCTAGGATTATCTCAACGTCTTCTTTTTTTACGAAAGAGGACATAGGCACACTTTTGAAATGACCCCTTCGATTATAGTTAGGGGAAGTACAAGGATATGATTTTAATAAGGGATTGTCTGAATAGCTATGAATAGTGCCCAGAAATTCATTTTAATTATAGGATATCTTGTTCAGTTTGGAAAATACATACACTTTAGTCATTATTTCAGTAAAATTGAAAGTATTATGTTGTTATTATTATTATATCTCTTCAGTTAAGGTTTGACACTTGATAATATATGATTTAAGAGGGAACAAACTATCAAGAACATGTCTTTTGTTTTTGCTTGCCTTTTTCCTCATTTTTATTTACGAGGTCCATTTCAAAAGTAAGTTTCCCTCATTCATAAAATGAAAACTATTTGGACAAATGCTATGAAAGTTGGCAGAACATACCTTTATTGTAAACTCTATTTAGTGTAACCACGGCCATTATCAATGCACTCTATCATTCACCGTATCCAATCATCAAATGCAGTGACATAAGTGACTTTGTCCAGGTACCTCATCGTCTCTTTTGTGGTATGTTTAAAGTCGTCTTTTGATTCAAATCTTTGCCCACGAAAGTGTTTCTTCATTTTGGGGAAGAGATGGAAGTCACAGGGATCCAGATCAGGTAAATAACTTAGATTCCCCAACATTTTGCTGGTGTAACAGTCCTATAGTTCCGTCTTTATCCTGGCTTTGTGGATGGGAGCACTGTTGTGGTGGAACACAACTCCAGATTTCAGCAGACCAGGGCAATTTTTGCGGATGACTTGTCTCAACTTTTCTTGTTGGAACATTTTATAGTACTGGGCGTTAATAGTAGCGCCTGTTGGGACATACCATAGCAAAGTTTCACCTTTGATGTCGAAGAAAACCATGTGCATGACCTTCAGTGATCTTTATTTGGACATGCTTTCTCTGGACGCGGATCATCAAAGTCTCACCATTCTGCTGACTGTCTTTTTGTCTCAGAGTAAAACAAGGTTTCATCTCCAGTTATGATTCTATCTACAAATCTATTAAGCTGTCTCTGAGATCTATGGAGAAACTCCATTAAGAAGCTTTCGCATCCTTTTGATACTAAGTTTCTGTTTTGCCGGCCACTGTGCTTTAAGTGGCATCACAAAATGTTGTCATTCAATGGTCGTCCAATATTTTGGTACACAATTTTATAGGAAATAAGTTTCATAGCTATAGCTACAGCGACCCTTGGCTTTATGGACATGGGAATCTTACTTATGAAATGGACCTCTCAATTCAAAGAAAATATTGCATTTTTTGGGTTAAAATATGAACGTGTATTGGCTGTTGCTCAAGCATTTCAAATCAAGTTTATTAGGTCGTTTTGAGGAACTATTGCTTGGTTTGCAATCACTTCATATTGTAATAAAACGGTATAATATATGCATTTAAAACACAAGGGTCGATTAAATTTATATACATGTAAGCAAAATATAGGAAATGTGATTGAAAGTCACAGTTCTCAGAGTAATTTGAAGTATGTATGTGAAGGAAGAGAAATGCTCATTTCAGTTCATCCATGAAAGAATAAATAAAAATGCATTTTGTCTTAGAACTTTGAAAGAAGCTTTAATTTAGAAAGTATAATATTACGATGCACACAATCAATTATATAGGTCTAATGTTGAAGAAAAGAGTATAATAGTCATTTAAAAATGTAAATCTTTCGCCCAGGGATCAGGTTTAAAAAGCATTAGAATGTAGCACGACTTTAAAACAGATTTGTGATTTGTAAGTACCTATTTTCAAGAAGTTTCAACCCAAATCAGACTTTATGAGATTGGGATTTACTTTAAACTGCTGGGGTTTTTTTTTGGGGGGGGGTGGGGTTCTCAAGAAATCGGGTGATGCTTTGTAAGTAGCTTTTATGTTAAAAGTTTGTTCTGGACTGGTAATATTGTCACTTCATTTCATATAACTGCTTGTTTTAAGCTTCTTTATTCCTAAAATCTCTGCACTGGCACAGAATCTAACCTCATGCTATTGCCTCAGACAAGAATCCTTTATGGTTTTTATTCTTGAAACAACTTCCAGACAAAGATGAGTACTATATGTACATGAATTTATGAATTTTCACCCAAAAAAAAACTTCTCTCTCCGAGGATTTCAAAATTCAAAGATTTTATAGACATGTTTTGTTAGATTGGGTTTTTATCTTCTTTAAGATTTGCGACGAGATTGGAACTCGTTCAAGACTTCGACATGCCCACTGTCAGTCACAGCGTTAAGATGTCTCCAGACAGACAGTTTATTTGTGCTGCAGGTAGTTATTTTTCATGCTCTGCATCGTTTTTGTATAAGTCAAATTTTACATTTTGTGTTAATTAAGTCCTGTGGAATATTGAAATGAATATAATATAAACGGCTTGATCTTTCGAAGACGAACTTGTGCTATACTTTGGGTTATTTTTACCTGTAGTACATTTAATTCTCTGCATTTTTATTGATTGTCATTTCTCTTTGACTTTTATTCTTTCTCTCTCTCTTTCTCTCTCTCTCTCTCTCTCTCTCTCTCTCTCTCTCTCTCTCTCTTTCTCTCTCTCTCACACACACACACACACACTCTCTCTCACACTTTATCTCTCTTACTCTCTTTCCAAATTATGTAATCAGACTTAGCAATATTAACATGTTTTAACCTCCCTAATATTTGATTTTTTAATTTTCATTTTCATGAAATGACTTCTTGGTAGGTACATACAAACCAAGATTTCGTTGCTACGATGTGCATGAACTCTGCCTCAAGTTTGAACGCGGGTTGGATGCTGATGTGGTTGATTTTCAGTTGCTTGCCGAGGATTATAGCAAAGTAAGAAATGATAGGATTCAGCCTGTCTTATATTATAAATTTTTATATCTTATCTTGCTCATCAGTCCAAAGAGATCTATATGAGTCTTTCTCAAAATTTTCTTGATTTTGACATGACAGATTTTCCCAGTCAGTGTGTTTTAAAAATATGTTTAGGTGAAAAATAACAAACGTTTAAGTGAAGAGACAATGCAGATAGGATAAGGTGATTTAGTATTATTGCTGTTGTGAATCTGTAAGAGATTTTCACATAGCTATCTATCCATGATTTCATTCTCATGCAATGAAAATGTTACATGAAACACCACTTATAATACTAGTCTTCAAACATGATTTGCCATTTTTTAAATTTTGTATACATGCTTTATGTAAAGATTATGTGTTTTCTGTGCTCAGGCAGAAATGAAACTTTATTTTAATTATACATTTGGGCTGTGTGAAACTTTGTTATCAGAACAAAAGTTGACTATATTAAGGCCCCTCCCTGCATTACAATTTGTGTCACTTTTTATTTCATGTCTTTCTGTTATGATTTATAAGAAAAATACCCCCTCCGTCTCCTTTTCTATGTTATTTATAGCTCAATTTGTATAGTAATTTCTAAGAAGTATATCAACAGGCAGCCTTTAAGCAAAGAATGTCTTGGTCTTGCAGGTCTGTTTTCTACAGCATGATCGCTATGTAGAATTTCACACACAATTTGGGCGGCTAATGAGAATGAGGATACCCAAGTATGGAAGGGCTCTGGCCTACTACCCTGTCTCATGTGATATGTATTTTGTAGGAATAAGGTGAGAAAGTACAGCCGTACGATGCAAATATTGTAAAAGATATTTTACTGTCATTTTCCTCTTCTTTTTTTCTTCTTCTGTTTTTTTGTTTGTTTGTTGTTTTTTTGCACAGCATAATAAAAAGACAACCTTAAAAATATTTTATGTGCTTTGAAGTAAAAGGGGAGGAGGGATATCGTGATCAATCCTGTTTTACTTTACAGTTCTTGTCAGGCTGATGTAAAGTATTTGATTCTGTTGATGGGGGTGAAAATGTCATTTATGTGGATTGCGTATTGAATTGCCTATTAGATGCCAGTTGACTATGTCCAGCTCTGTGATGTATGGTTTTGAATGATGAAAACATTGTTATAAAGTACTGATAAATAATTTCATTTTCATTGTAGCTCCGAGATATATCGGATAAACTTGGAGAAAGGACGTTTCATGAAACCACTACAGACTTCCTGCAGGTGAGTCTTTTATCCTGGCTTTTTTACTATTGAAGGGCCTTTCAATTTATTGCTTCACCCAAAGAGGTTCTTTCTACTTATAACCAATGCATTACTCTGCCTAAGGACGTAAACATACTCACAATAAGACAAAATCATTGTAATTAAAATGTTCTATAAAATGTACAAGCAAGACGAAAATGATAAAAACGTCATCAAACAATGCTCCATTGAACTGGAAAATCCAGGATAGGCCAATCACTCATTACGGAGCGTTGTTAGTTTGATTGGTTGTGCGGTCTCATTTCATGGCGAGGCGATGTGTGCCAACACGGGGGTCACGGATTTGATTCCCTTTGGGGTCCCAATATTTTTTTCTGTCTATTCCTTTGTATTTGTTTTATCTTTGTTCTTCTGGATTTTTAATATTACTAGTTTACTAATGGAAGAGAGCCCACGTTCAAAGGCAAATTCCAACTTGTCCGTTCCCTGTTTTTAATTTTCCATAGGGTTGAGAGAAATGGCGGACATTTTCTTAAATTGTCATGTTCAGGCCTAATCGCCGAAAATATTTTTGTAAATATGAATAAATTACCAAGTGTTTTTGACTATGCCCACGTCCAGCCTTACTTATATTCTGTACTTGTTCTAATAGTTTGGGGAATTTATGGAATTCTTGTTTAAAAGCCTATCGTGGTGATTACAAGGTCAACCTTTCTTCCAATTATAGTATGATTTCATGTCATTATTCATCACTTATGGCATTGAAAGAAAGGACATGTGCGTGTGTGTGTTTGACTCACTCAACCCATGGCCTAGGATTTCATCCTGTCACCTGGGCCAAGGAGTACTTACAACAGCTACTTTAATTTTGAACATTCACAATAAATCAGGAAATGATGAGCCTAATTCAAGTTAATTTCTATACAGGAACAGCTCAACTTTCATTATTCTGCATATTGGTGCGCCTTATTTCAATCAACGAATCTTTCGAAGGCAAGGGGAAATCCTATATTGATAATGTCCGAGTTAGGGCTAAAGCTTAACGGAAGTTGTACCAATAATGTTAGTAGTGGGCATTAGGATTGATTGAGTTAATGAATGGTCAGTCTTTCAGCTTCATTTCTTGCTTTTTGACTAAAGGTGTTCCACTTTGTTTTTTTTCTCATGTGCATCTGCCTCGTTCAGTGAATTCAACTGCTGTGATTTTAATCCTGCCAACTATTTGTTCGGCTGTGGATCAAAATCAGGTCTCGTGGAGTGCTGGGATCCAAGGGCAAGGACCAAGTGCGGTGTCCTTGACATTGCTGTCTGCAACTTTGTTCAAGAACTCGAGTAATTGTTTATATGAATTGCTATAAAGATTTATCTACAAAATGAATTACATAGAGCAAAACAAGATTTTTTTTTAAACAATCTTCTGGTTTAAGATTTGTTAGTAAACATTTTTGTCCTTAGCTTGATTTGCAATTGAATTTATTCAAGAAAATACAACATTGGAAAGCAGTTTTTTTCTTTTGGTATTTCACTTACACTTACGTAATTATTAAAAGGTTTCCTTGGTTTTTTTAATTAAATGATGAGATATTCCAAATAATACACTTATAGATATCTAGTGTATTTTTTAACTCTTTACAGCACATATATTATTATTTGTAAGCTTTGAAATTGATTTATCTCAGCTTCATTGTTGCTCTGTTGTGTCAAAATCATTATTTCGAACGGATATATTATTAGACAGGAGCTGTGCAAAATTGTCCTTTTTCTCTCCCCCCCCCTTCCCATCTTTATGAATTTATTTAGTTCACGGTGGTCTGTGTGTTGTATAAAGTACTTAATGTATCACTGTATCGCTGTGATTCATTTTTTCAATGTGATTTATTTCTTCCCCTCCCTTTACTACTATATAGTATCAAGAAAGTCCCTGAAATTACAGCTTTGAAATTCAGAAACGATGGTTTGACTGTTGGCATAGGAACAAGCACTGGACATGTGAGGATAAAGTTTCATCTTTTAAAGTTAAAATATGGAGAGAAATGTTCCAAGCGTCATTTTGATTTCGTCTTATAATATGGTGAAATTTGCATGGCTGCCTCTTGTCTAAGCAAGCCAGGAATGATGAGTGATTTTTGTCCCAACTCCTTCTTCTTTTTGTACAACATATCATTTTTTAAACTGATGAACTTCGCCTCTACATGTACATTTATTTGTCGTTGATTGTCCAGAATTAATCATGTGAAAAAAGCATGGAGTTGATCAAATATGCAGACTCTTGTAAAATGAATACCACTCATTCCATTTTTTTTTTTAAGTTTCTCTATAAAATGCTGGAGTTGTTAGAGAGACTGGTATCAAAGTGAAAAAGAAATCGATGCACACAAATGGCCTAAAATCACCAGCATTTGGAAATATATTTCTTAGGAAGAAATGAATGTCTGTCAGTCTTGACTCGCGCCTTCTGTGAGTGCATTTAAGTCTTGCGCTGTAATTACTTGTCTAGCTCACACTCAGTTGAAATGAAGGAAGAGAAATTCAAACTTGTCTGTTCCTAGTTTGTAATTCTCAACATGGTTGAGAGAAATAGCGGAACGATTTCTTAAGTTGACGTGTATGGGTCAAATCACTTAAAATATTCATGTGGATAAAATAATTTTCATGATGTTCTTGGCCATGCCTACGTCCACCCTTAATATATTCTACTATACTTTTTCTAATAGTTTGTAGAATTTATGGAGATCTGGTTTAAAAGCCTCTGGTTATTATATGATCAATCTTACTTCCATTATATTATAGTATGACATGAAAATGATTTTATTATTATGTAATTGAGTCTAGAAAAATTTAAGTTAACCATTTTAGAACAAAAAATTCTGACTCATATTTTTCTTCTTCTTCCTCTTTGCCTTCAGGTTTTGCTGTATGACTTGAGGGCTCAAAAACCATTTAACGTTAAAGACCACAACTATGAGCTGCCTATTAAATCTATAGAATTTCAAGACTCACAAGAGCTGGTCTTATCCATGGACACCAAGATTCTCAAATTATGGAATAGAAATACAGTGAGTTCAATTAATAGGAGGGCATGTGTCCAAAAGCTGGATATTGGAAAAAATTAAAAGTAGATATTTTGACCATTACAGAAACAATGAAAAAAGGACAAGGAATAGAAAATGTAGGACCGAATCATATTTTAATCTTCTCAGGGGTAGATGTCAAAGATAGAGCTAGAGCAGGAGTAGGCCTCCTGGTGCATAAAAGGCATGAAAAGCCACTAGAAAGCCCACTGCCATTAGAGGTAAATATTAAACCAAGAGGAAGAGGAATTAAATTATTAATAGCTTGTGGACCAAATGAAGACGCAACTAAAGAAGAAAAAGATATCTTCGAAAACAATTTACAAACAGCTGCAGAGAATCTTAAACCCAAACAGGAACTAATGCTTTTAGGAGATTTAAACTCTAGAGTAGGCAACAATGTAGAAACGTCAGGAGGAGTAATAGGTAAAGAAGGAGAGACAACAACTTCCCCAAATGGAGACTGATAGATTTTTACCTAAAGAATAACATGAAAATAGCCAACACCTTTTTTCCTCATGTAGATATCCACAAATATACAAGATTAAATGAAGACAGGTGTGAAAAGTCAATGATAGACTACATAATAGTTAGCAGCTCCCTTTTTTACAGTACATTGAATGCAAGAGTAAACAGAGGAGCAGAACTATTTAGTGATCATCATTTAGTGATTGCCAAAATAAGATTACTGACTGAAGAAAACAAACAAAAAGGAAAGAGAAGAAAGCTACCAAACTCAAAATAGAGGAACTAAATAAACCAGTAGTAAAACAGGTATACCAATCTAGGATAAAAAAGATTTATCAGTGAAAGACAGATGGATCTGAATGATAGCACAATAGAAGAAATGTGGCAGATGTATAAAGAAACACTCCTCAGTTGTACTGAAGAGGTCTGTGTTAGGAAACAAATTAAAGGAGATAGGAAAAGAACAGCATGGTGGAATGAGAATGTCAAGACTAAGATCAAAGAAAAGAAGGATGCCTGGAAGAAATACTTGCAAACAAAGAGACCAGAGGATAGGATAAATTACGTAAATAAAAGAACTATCGCCAAAGAGGAAGTAAGGAAAGCAAAACAGGAACAATGGGAAGAGTTTGGACAAAGACTTCAAGAAAGCTATCAAGGAAATCAAAAGCTGTTCTGGGGAGCAATGAAGAGCATGAGAAAAACCAAAACATGCTCAATACGACAAAATAAGAATGCCAAAGGAGAAATAATGAAAGAAGACATCGAAATCATTGAAACATGGAGAAAGCATTTTCACCAATTACATAATCCCTCCAGAACATCTGAAACAAGGAATAAAGATCAATTAGTAAGAGTAACAAGTAATCCAGAGGAAACAGCTGAAGATATAGATATATCAATGGAAGAAATTCAAACAGCTATAAGAAAATTGAAATTAGGAAAAGCCCCAAGAGCAGATCAAGTTTATCCAGAAATGATTAAAAACCAAGGGAGAGAGGCAGACAAACTACTACATGCAATATGCCAACAAGCATGGAAGTCCAAACAAGTGCCAGACGACTGGAAAAAGGGAACGGTAGTACCAATACATAAGACAGGATCAACTATGGAATGCTCAAACTATAGAGGGATATCACTACTTAGCGTTCCAGGAAAACTATATGCCAGGATACTGGAAATGAGACTAAGGAAAAGAGTAGAGGATCAGATTGAAGAGCATCAGAGTAGATTTAGACCAGGAAGAAGTGTACAAGACCACATATTTACAATTAGACAAATAATAGAAAAATTCCTTGAGAGAAACATTGACTTACACCTGTGTTTTATTGACTTAGAAAAGGCATTTGACACTGTGAGGAGACGAACTATGGCATTCCTTAAAAGAACACAATGTAGAGCAAAAGTTTTTACAATAAACCAACATGTGCAGTGAGAGTAGCTGGAAACATATCTGCAGAATTTGATGTAGATATAGGAGTAAGACAGGGTTGTGTCGTAAGTCCTCTTTTGTTTATCACATTTATGGATTCAGTTGCAAAGGCATCCTCAAAAATGAAAAAAATGAATGTAGGTATATGAAAGCTCAAACTAGTAAATGTATGAATGCTTTCATTTGCCGATGATTTAGTTCTGTTTGAAAATCAGAAAGTGACCTTCAGTCGAATATCAACATTATGAACAATGAACTAAATAAAAGAGGAATGAGAGTAAATGCAAAGAAAACCAATACAATGCTAGTAACTAGGGAAGCTAAAAGACAAAATCTTAAATTGGGCAGGAGAATTTAAAACACGTTCAAAGCCGTAATTACCTAGGAGTAACTCAAGAGGGAAAACTAAGAGAAGAAATCAGCCAGAGAATCCAAAAGGCAAGTGCAATATATAACCATTTAGGAAAGGCATTTGTAGGTAAGCAAGCATTGTCAACAAAAACCAAAATGACAGTATACAATACAGGTTATTGTCCTACTCTCCTCTATGGCAGCGAAACCTGGACCTTAGACAGTAGAGAATACAGTAGAGTGCAGGCAGCTGAAATGAAATATCTAAGAAGAGTAGTAGGGAAAACTAAAAGAGACAAAATCAGAAACACAACAATAAGAGATCAAACCAAAGCAGATGGCATAAGAGCTAAGATAGAAATAAATCAATTGAGATGGTTTGGGCAGAATGAATGACAATAGAATAGCTAAATCAGTATACAGTGCTAAAGCCCAAGGTAAAAGACCAAATGGCAGATCTAGGAGAAAGTGGGAAGAAGATATAAAAGGCACTGAAGCATAGAAATTTAACTTTTTTTAAGGAAACAGAAAATGCCAGGACTGGGCATCCTGGAGAAAGCTCATCTCGGGCATCTGAACCCATACACCGAAAGGTAGAATGGGAACTGCGAAAGAAAGAAAGTGTCCAAAATGCTGCTTTGTACTATGAATTTTTTTTTTTCCTTTCTGTAAATGATAGATGGTCTGATTTTTATAAGACCTCATTATTATTGTTGCAGTTAATTGAAATTGAGTACGCCTTCAAAATTCTCAGGAATCAATTCCATTCCAGATCACCTCCAAAGTGGCGTTCAGAGAGTTTCTGTGTGTATATGTGTGTCAGCAAGTATGTTTCTCTCTTCTCTCTCTCTCTCTCTCTCTCTCTCTCTCTCTCTCTCTCTCTCTCTCTCTCTCTCTCTCTCTCTCTCTCTCTCTCACACTTTCTCAATTTTCTATTTCCTCTTAAGTTACCCCTAATTAGTGCTGTTTACCTAGGGGTCAAGGTTTCATCTTGCTGTCTCCTCTTAATGCACCCTAATATCACTGCATGTGGTGGATGGAGGAAATTCCAATGATACAAACGGCCAAATCATTCAATAACTGAAATCAATCAAGTAATCTCCTCTCCCCTTTTCCGTTGGTCGTTGTAACTATAATATATATTATATATGTATTGAATAAATCCACAGACCTGGTATTTTTGGTTGTTGAATGATAATGCCTTTGCTTTGTTTTTTTCATGTTTTAAATTTTTTAAATATTGTCATTTCAGGGAAAGCATTTGACTTCCATTGAGCCTGGTGTAAACCTGAATCAACTCTGCTTAGTTCCAGATTCCGGGCTGTTGTTCATTGCAAACGAAGCTCCAAAGATTTTGACATATTTCATTCCAGTAAGCTGTGTGTTACTGTTAGATAGCCTCAATCCAATCAAAGTGTGAAAGATAATCATTTTGAGCTGGGTTGTTTTATTTAGAGGTGGTTCTTTTTTCCCAGAATTGTAGAAATATTTGTAATTTTCCTTCCTGGTTTTCATTACCAGTTATTTGTCTGTGTTATCATCAGAGTTGAAAATACTATTGCTATTTAGACTTCAATGATATATGAAATAATGTATGCATTCAGTTGAATTTTACTTTAGAGATTTGAATTCTTGCTCAGAGCAAATAACTCATTCCGCCCAAAGTTTGCATTGCTAGTGAAGTCATTTGAGATATTTACAAGAAAAGAGCCATCGTCAAGGAATGCTTGAAAATGAGTTGGGCTCTTTGGGTGGGTGTTGTTGTTTTTTGCACCACATAATGATGATTATTGTTGATGTTTCCTCATTTAGTAATATTAATAGTGGTAGTAGATAATAATATTATTACATTTTCATATGTCTTATCATTATCACTTTTAATTCGACTGTGTTGCAGAATGTTGGGCCAGCTCCAAGATGGTGTACAAGTTTAGATAGCATGACTGAAGAGTTGGAAGAAAAGACTGAGAGTTCTGGTGAGGATATACTTATGGAAAGCCACTTGTATAATGTAGGAAAATGTTGATCTAGAATGATAACCGGCTATTCTAATTTACCCTGTACACATTCCTCATACATATTGAAAAATGTAAGCTTTGAAATTCTTTTCTTGATTGAAAAACACAAGTTTTTAAAATTAAAATTCTTTTCTTGCCTTGTTGGCATGTGATCCTTTCCTTAATGCTTTATATCTGGGCATTGAATGATAGAAATAACATCTGTTCTGTGTTTTCTTTTTTCCTTTTTAAAAAAAAAGTCACTTTACCAGTAGTGAACAAGTAAATGCCATGTGATATATCCTTGAGTTTCAAATGTGTAAAGGTTTAATTAATCAGTAGTTGAACTGTTGCTTCATGGAACTGTTGCTTCATGTGCCTCCTTTCACAGGAACTGAATTTATGGTAAAATGGTGTTCTACACAGAGAATGAAAACAATAGCCATTTTCTTAAAAGCCTTGGAATGGATAGATATTATATTTATAAGCCAGTCCCCAGATTCGGACAAAACCTTTCCCTGTCTTTAACTTTGAAATTGTTCCCAGTGTTGCTTTCTTCTTCTTCTTCTTATGTGCCAGGTCTGTTGCAAACATCAGCAATCACTCTTCTCCACTTATCTCTGTTCTCTGTAGCTCTCAAGAAGTCTGTATCACTTTGTCTGCCCCTTGTTGTCCATGCATTCAGACTTTGTACACGTGTCATTCTTGATCTACCTCTACCTCTCTTCCCGTTGACCTGCTTTGGCATCTTTCAATAACTATTACCTGGTCTTTTAACTTTACATAGCGTAGAAAAACCTGCATGCACTTATTGAATTGTAGTGTATTATTGTTTTGTCTGTTTTACACCTGATCCTTCCAGTTTACGATGATTACAAGTTTGTGACTCGAACTGAGCTTGAGGAGCTTGGACTGGATCATCTCATTGGAACAAATTTACTGAGATCAGTCATGCATGGATTCTTCCTCGATATACGCCTGTATCACAAGGTATTGTTCCTAGCATTCAAGATACATCCTTAATAATTGATGAATGAAGCAACTATGTTTTTTACATAACGAGACAGGCAGAGATCCTTTTTTATTGCTCTATGATAGATTTTAAATGATCAGCAAGTGAGTTCATCAAGCATTGTGCAGAAATTCAACATTTACCTCCCTTTTTTGTGATTTTATAAACCAGGCTTTCTTTACAAAATCGTATTTCAATGCCCCGTTTTATTTTATCTGGTCTGTTAACCATCGTTCGACACAAAGACCCGAAGGCACAATGGATACTGCCAATTGCTATAAAAGGGGAGCAATAAAATTATTCATATCCTGTCCCTCGATCGCGATGAGTGCCCGGTCCAGTAAATACACCCCATGATTTCATGCCAGTTACGACATTAGGAAAGCCATGGGCGTTGTCTGGAAGACTGTTCAATTCTAATTGGCCAGTGATAAACCAGTGATCCAATGGGACAAAGGTTTTGCTGTACAGTGGGTGGAGTTATGAAGAATTGACTGGTCATCTTTTATTATATTACAATGGATAGGTAATGAAAGGTGGTTACAATGCATGGCACATTGTTGACGGACATAGGCCATATTAGCCATGGCATTACATGAATGTATGATTTTTTTAAAAGAAGAAATTTGTATCAATTACGGCCGTTTTTATGATAATTTGGAGAAGGTGATACCTGCAGCTGCCATTGAGACCGATCATTTAGGCGAAAAATCTTGGTTTTGAAAAGAGGCAATTTATATAGAAGAAAAAATTGGTTATTTAGGCGAAACGAGAGCATTACGATGGTGGGCATATAGGCGGTCACTACTGTATTATGTTCCACAGTATATGTTCTACTACAATTAATGGGTTTTTTCAATAGCGTTTTGAACAAAGCCTTACTTCATCCTATATCTTCCATAAGAAAGAGTTATAATGAGGTACACTGTCACTAAACCAGTAAACCAAACAAATAAAAGTTTTGTCTCCTTGTCATCTCCACCGTATCTGAGTAAAGTGATGTTACAATTATTTAATTTGTTTGAGATGATTTACTGATTTTGAAAATTTTCCCTCTCAGGCGAAGACTGTTGCTGATCCATTTGCCTTTGACAAATACAGGAAGTCCAAGATCAGAGAGAAGATTGAAGCAGAGCGAGCCAACAGGGTCAAGTTGGATGTAATGTTCTCCCCTTTTTTTTTAATACATTAAATGATTGTGTGACTGCTGTAATAATAAGGTATCAAATTATTTATTTCGTAGGTTTTCTGTTCTACAGGAAATAAAAATGAAGATTAGTCACGTTGTAAAGACTTAATCAATTGTACAGTCTTAATTTTTTTTATTATTAAAAAAAAACATTTTTTTTCCTTTTGCTTTACTCCGTTAGACGTAATTATGAAATTAATTGATGAAATAATGTTGCTATTCACAACAGAGGGCATTTCAGTTTATAAATAAGAGTGCAGTTACTGAAAAAGGTATTAATATAAAATGGTAAATGAAACCTTGAAAGGCCAAATTTTAAAGCAGCTGGCCAAAGTTGGGGTTTTTAACCTTTGCTTTTCTATGTTAAACGTAAGGTTTGAATCTTTTCCAGAAACTTCCTAATGTGAATCGAAATCTTGCCCAAAAGTTAATGGAGGAGGATGACGCTCAACATCTCAATCCACTGAAAAAGAAGGTTTGTGTTGTGTTGATATAAAAATTTCTCTTTGTCCTCGCCCGTGCATGTCAATTTATTGGTTCCCTTTCTTCTTATTTATAGTAAACTGTGCTTTGGTCAAGCGAAAAGCATCAGCATTGCCTTCTCTTGCCATTTAAAAGATTAGTTTATATAATGTCGTAGTTAGTTTTTTTTTACATCATGTGGTTGTATTCTTATGAGTGTAACAGGTAAGCATTACCTTCATTTAGCCACACAAAAAAAGTATTAATTTACTTTAAATTGACTAACAAAATATTATGATGATATAACATTTTTTACACTTTAGGATTATAATTTTGTAAAAAAAAAATTCCTTTAAGGCCTTTACAGCCTATAGAGCCTGAGTTTGTCCCATTTTCGTAGTGTGAAGCGGCACAGGTGATTTATCATCTCCTGGACAGGATGCTAGTCTAATGCAGGTTTTTACTTCCAAGTTAAGGGGGCGTCCGGGTGAGCTGTAACAGCGATTAGTAGTCTTGGGCTCATAATACCCATTTTCCAAATCCACTCTAGAATGCTACTTCAACATCTTTAGAATCGAGTACATCAGTTAATTTTTTTGTATAAAGCCTGAAAAGGTACTAATTCTATGGCCAATCTTAATATGGCTGTATCATTCTGAAGAAAGTTGAATTTTCAAACCCGTTTTTCTCAAAAGATGTGTTTTCTAGCATACAACGTTTTTAAAATCTTAAAATCTCAGAAAGTATTCATGCCAGAGTGTTGAAATTTGGTACACAGCTAGACTAGTATTTGTTATTGGGAACTAGAGATTTTCACTGGTTTATTTTGATTTTCATATCTTTTGTGCACCTTTAAAATCAAAATATTACAAAATTTATCAATAGTTATTTTTTAATAAAATACTGATTTTTTTTAAGCACATTTAAAAACAGCTGAGATAAATTAAATATGTCTTACTCCTTATTTAAGGGTTTAAAGAATATCTCTGAAAAGAATTTCATTGCTAGCCCATATACTTTTTGAGATTTTAAGATTTTAAATTTCGGCATCAAAATTCAACATGGTCGCCGTTACCATGGCAACCGAAAAATTTTTACATTTACATAGTAACTTAGATGCAAGCAACACATTAACAGGAAAAAATTAGCCAAAAATGCATTAGGGGAAAAAAGTGAAAATTCAGTAGGATGCCCCCTTAATGCTTATACCCAATTGAACCTGGGTCGAGTGGGGAAAATATGTGTTGAGTGTCTTTCCCCATAGAACACAACGTTGGGCGTAGCTTTGCTAGAATTGGAACCTGGGGCATCATGATCCTGTCCAGCAGCCTAACCACTCGGCCACCGATGCCACATTATAACTTTGAACACAGTATTATTATCATTCAAGTTTACTTGACTCAATTGAAGGTACACTGTATAATAATATACCATGCTGATTGGAGATGGATTATTGAGCAACTTTTTGTATTTTCTATTTATGCCAATTGGAAACACGTAGTATTAAATTTGCTTAAGTGTCTTCTCATTTCTTTATCCATCCCAGAGCAAGGCTGTGGAAAGTATCCTCAAAGACGACCGTTTCTCAGCCATGTTCCAGAATCCAAATTTCCAGATTGACATGGAGTCTGATGAATTCCGTCTTATTAATCCTGTCATGTCCAAGCTTGATAAAGCTCATAAACGGAGACAGGAAAAGAAAGAATTAACTCGGCAGTTCACAGAAGTGGAGGTTAGAAAATGTATTATTAGTATGATAAATTTAGACCTCTCCTTAGGTCTTGGTTTTGCCGCTGCACAGCGTATGAGTGCTTGTATTACAACATGAAATGTAGGGGGGGTCTTTTTAAGATAAATAGTTTGGAGGAAATGCACACACACACCTAGACGAAAGATAATTATTTGAGTTCGAGGCTATCCCTACATATTAATTGAAATCGGCACAGTAGAGGTAGTTGCTATGACTGATTTCTAAAAGTCCTCGCTGAATTTTGATATACCTATACTATGAGACAAAATAGGGAAATGTGGAAAATCACAAGCTGTTTTTTAACTCATAGTTGCTTTGGGTTTTTGTCTGATTATGATTTATGATATCTACTTTCTCTTTTTCAAGGGACAAATCATGATGATAATGACATGTAATGGTAAATGCAATAAGTTATTGTTGAGACAACCAAAATAATTATTCTTTGTTTTCTAATAATAAGCTGGTTTAGTGGTAAGGTGTTGACAAAACTAAAGGCAAAGAGATTATATTTGAGCTTTTAATTTTGCAGGCTAAGGGGTGAGTTTGTTTTGTGGGCTGACTGAAAAAATTTTTTTTGACGGCTGAGGGGTGAATTTGCTTTGTGGCCTTAGGGTGAATTTGTTTTGTGGACTTAGGCAGGAATTTCATTTACTGGCTGAGGAAAGAATTTGTTCTGGCTTCTGGGTAAATTTATTTTGGGTTCTGCTTTATGGGCTTAGAAGTGGAGGGGAAAAAAAGGAAATTAGGGGGAGGATATTTTTATCATTTCATTTCCTGAACACACATTCCTGTATTCCTCACGTATTCTCACTCAGTGTTTTCTTTGACTTGCAACTGAACATCACTCTGATGGTGTTTGACATAAATAATACGTCGTCTTTATTCTATCCAGGGTGTAGATGAGGTGGAGGGTCGCCCAAGCGATGACGAGGGAAGCAGCAGTTCAGATGATGAGCACACGTGGACAGCCGAAGTGAAACAACAACACCGTTTAGTCAAGCGCCAGAAAAGAATGCAAGAAGAGGAAGCACTTGAGAATGAGAGGAGGCAGGCTCGTCTCTTTGAAATGAATGAGGGAGAGGAGATAGGAGTCAAGAAAGAAAACAGATTGAAGAAGGAGCAAAAGTGAGTTGCATGCGTTTTGGAAATTTTAATTATACAATAGTTTCCGCCTAAGTTCTCGGAAAGCAGGGAAAGCAGGTACTCTGCCGGAGCGGGCGTACAGGCGACATTACCCTGTGAGGGCCGTAGGATTATTGCGTGGGCGAATTTGGCAATCTGAAACGACTACTCTCATTAGATTCCATAATTTTAAAATGCCTTTTATGTTTCTGACTCATATCGCCTTCATCGGCAAGATTAAAGGAACCACTGTCTACTGCCAGACAGTGATCATTCAGTCGCGACGACTGGATTGCATTGTGCAACGTAGATTTGTAGACTCATGCGATAGCCAACCACCTGTGCAAGGCCACATAAGAGTTCAAAACCATCCAGCATCATTGAACATTTCTGTAACTCATTGCTTCACCCCCTCACCTACTTTGACGCATTTGATTGGCTAATCTGTTGGTGATACGTTTAGACTATAATTTATTAACCCCTATGCAAGGCCACACAGACTTCATACCATCCCGCTTCATTGAGCATGGGTCATCGAGGTCCAACTCATCGCTCTATCTCATTGCCTACTTTGAGGCTTTTGATTGGCTGATTAGTTATCTGTTTGTAGTACACATGTAACATAGAGGTGGGATTAAGTTTGAAATGAGCAATAACAGTGACCTACAACGTGTCTATGAACTAAAGGCAAGTGATACAAGTAATTTTATTACAATTTTGTTGGTATTGGTATTTATCTTTTTTCACTAACAAGCTGCTGACATACCTGGCACTCAGGCAACAGGGAGTTTTTGTGGGCAGGCATACAGATTGACGATTTTGATAGCAAAAATTTAGTTTTGTTAGAAAAGCAGGCACTTAGGCAAAACGGACATTCAGGGAGAGGGCAGTCTTGTGAAAAAACTACTGTAATACATTGTACTTGTAGTAATGTTATAATTATGTAGATTATATCCCCATTTCTTATTCATAAATGACCAAGTCGTGTGAATGAAGGTCTAAAACGCTTGAATGGAAAAAGGTTTTCATTTTATTTCTCATCATGAAGCACAAAAAGATAGAAAGTTATAAATCTCATTTATATTCTATTGTTCTGATGAATGCGGTCTATTGTGATGAAATGAGTGTGTTTGACGTAACCCTTTAAATGTTGCTGAAGGTAGCGAAGGCTGGGAGATTTGACTCCATTTGAAATAATTTACCATAATTTGAGCAGAAAGAACTTAACGAAAGAATGACAAAGTTTAATAATATATATTGTCCTGTGGCTTCACTTACATCTACATGCTACGTGTATGTTGTTTTTCATAAAGTTACATCACAGAAATGATGTTTGTCATGCATACTGGTATGTAAAAAGTGTATAGCCTACTTGTCATGAGTTGGTGAGGCACCTTCCCTACCTTTGTTTAACTATCGATCATTTGTTCCTCGTAATCTTAACAAGTTTTAGTTTAATTTATTGTCATTTCATGTGCATTTATCATGTCGCTTTTTCCAATTTGCATAATATGCTGGTTGTGGAATCCACAGACAATAGATTTGAAATGGCAACTCTTTGTGATTGACTTTATCAATGACATTTCTCTTTCCCTTTAAAGGAAATCTTTAGCAGAGAGACTTGCAGCCTCAGATGATCACGAAAGCACTGTTGTCGGCTCTTTAGGAAACAGAGAAATGACATTCTCTTTGAAGAAGGTAGGGATTATTTTCTCATTCATTTACAAGCAATGGTTCCTAACATTTTATTTATGTACAGTAGTTGCTGGATAAACACATGTCCTTTGGGCGCAGGAAAAAGCATGCTTTTATGCATACCGTGTGTTTATGAGAACACTTTTATTATAAAGTAAAGATTTAGTCAGCAGATGTAGGCATGTGTTTATGAAGTGTGCTTTTATCCAGCGACTACTGTATTTCAAATTGATTTGTACAGTTATTAAGGATAAATGACAATAAGTGACAACTCCACTGAAAAAGACAGAACAAAGACATGGCATTTTTTGTACGTTTTGTCAGACAGCAAACGGGTAATATCTAACTAAGAATAGATAATAAGATGAAAGGAGAGCGGAGGAGATGAAGAAAGCAAGAAAAGGAGGATGGCAGTAATTAGAATGAGTAAAAGTGAAGAGTAAAAGCTTACATGTGCTTTTGTATAATTACACTGTGCATCTAATGTAAATGATAGGGCTAAAAAAATATGAAAGAATAGAAAATCATTTTCAAGACAATAATATATAGAATTTGCCTTTACTGCAATTTGTTGAAAGAAATTCAGGGGCTGGGTCAGCCCGGGCCTAGAGAAACTAGCAGAATCTCAGTATAAAAATATTAAGAATGCAGATGTTTCTATTTGAAATTTCTTTTGATCTTAAATATGTTTGATCTAGCAATTTTCTGTGATATTGTGTATATGTTTTGCACCAATTAATGTTTACTTGTCAGTTTTCAGTGTTGTCTGGAAACAGATCGTGAGGTCAGATCTTATACTTTATTGGCCATGAGTAGAAAAAAGAAGAGATAAAATAAGTTTCCTGTTAAATATGATTCCAAGCTTTTCTTGTCAGGGTTTGTTTGATTGGAATCTACTCCGTCCACTTTATGTGATGATCTCAGGGTGACTTAAGAAGAAACAGCAAAATAAATGATAATATGAAAGGACAGTAGTAGGACCTTCCAGTAGTGCCCACCTTTAAGTCAAGAGAAGGGATATTTCGATGCAAAGACATAAGAAGGTACATTTTATAATTACACAATGGCTAAATGTACTATTCAATCTTCACTTTTTTATGTTACAGGAAAAGAAAGAAACCAAAACAGAAGCTGACCGCAGAAATGAACACAATGCGGAAAGGAAAAAATTGAGACGGCAAGGAAACAGTTTACTGAAGAAAGCCAAATCACCTTACTGGTCCGGGAAGAAACATGGCTAGCTCTAGGCGTTCAGCATCCATTAAGGATAGGATTCACTTTCATAAATGAATATTGTTAGCAAAATATTTTGTACATTTGGAATATATGATATGCCAGTGGTGATTGGAGGCGACGACAGTGGCCTTGTGGATAGTATTAGTACAGTGTTCCTTAGGAAAGACTTGGATTGTTTGGATTTACTCACATCCATAACTAAGGTGATCTTGGGGGTTTTAGTAGGATTTTGAATTTTGCCCTGTAAACAGCTAAGGGATCTATAACGTGCACAGAGTTTTATCACCCATCTCCGATGGGACTAGGTGTTGATCCACCGACCTGTATCAGGGGGGTAGAATTTTGTTAGAAAAATATGGAGAAAACTTGTCAACTGTCGGCGGGCTCTAACCCACTATCTTTTGGTTGAGAGGTCGACACCTTGCCTCTGGACTACCGAGTCCCCCTCCTTGGGAAAGACACTTGACAGGTCTACTCAAACCCAGGTGCAAATGGGTGCTAGCATCAGCTGTATAGTAAAACCTGCTGTGATTGTGAGGGGAGGTGCTTGGGGAAGTTTGAATGGAATATTGTTTGCCTTTTTTTTTTATGAGTAGAAAATGTAAGAAACCAGAATGTAAGGGAAAGGAGAATGTGTGAATGATATTTTGTCTGAAAGGAATGACTGGAGATGCATTGCATGATAAAAAGCAATCATCACATATTTCTTGTTGGTGTCATAATACTGATATTTAGATATGAAATATGATGATAAACAAAATAAAATATATAAAAGACTTCCAGTTTCATATGGTTTGTTACTTTTATTAATTATAGTTTGATAACAAATTCATCACAAATTGTCAGTGTCAGGGTGTTTTAATGGCCTTTCAAAGAAAATATTCACCATACCAGTCATTCAAACACCATATCATTTCCTCAAGATACACGTGATAAATTATTGCAAAGATAGACAATTCCATCGTGAATGGCTAACCCAGGGATGGGCAAACTTATAAACTTAGTTTGTACAACAATAATACGCTTCGGTAATATCCTAAAACACATATTTATTTACTACATTATCTTTGCACATACCAAATACGTTTACATTACAAATGTTGTAATGCAATTAGTGAGAAGTATGCAATTGATTGCATCTTTGAACAATCTTCTTAACATCAAGCTCATGGTGACTGGTTGAAATTATGATTTTGCGTGTAAATTTAAATCTGTCAATAAAGATTTTGTTTTGTATTTATCACTTTTTAAACAAGAACGTTTGCTCATATATATACCTTAAACCAATAATGATAACATTATTGCAGCAAATCTGAGCAAACTATTATGCTAAATGGGGCCGCTCGTGTACCATAGTTTGCCGACCCCTGGACCAACCAAGAATAAAATAAAAATGTCAGAATTCACTTATAATATGAAATGATAAAAAATATAATAATCTATTTGTCCAGGCGACACAGGGGACTGTCATAAACCATCTTAAGGTTCACTTTGGGGCCGATGAGGTCACGAATATTATTGATGCCGTACTTAATCATTGTTGGTCTGGGGAAACAGAAAAGTAAGAATAATTATGTGTGAGACAGAGGTACCAACGACCTATCTATAGAGACCGATTTCAACATTACAAAACCCTTCAAACTTTGCTGGATGATTTTGAAATTTGAACCATTCAAAATTATTCTTATTTCATCAATGCTCCAATAAAAAAAAATGACATTCACTGCTACCGTAAGAAACCCAGTTAGGATTAGACATGACACGTTTTTTGTGCTAGGCATCTATATATATATATATATATGTATATATATATATTATATATATATATATATATATATATATATATATATATATATATATATATATATATATTATATATATATTATGATCCACATTAATATGATTCTAACATTCTTTTGAGAATGTCAAATTTAAAAACAGGATAACAGGAATTTTTTATTCAGATCATATATCCCCATTCTTTCCTACACAGCCAAAAAGACATTAGTAGTATTAATGTTAATCCTGTATAATTTAAATATGATGCATTAACTCATAGACTACAATTGTCGCATAGGTGTGATCACGCTACACTTAAGCCATAGCACAATGGCCGTGCTGCCATAACTATAGAAAGGCCACGTATACATGATTGCGGTATGTAGCATCTTCAAGGCTTATTATTCTACTTCCGTTTCCTACCGGATCGAGCTCTCTAACGTGAACAGTTGGTTTTTTATGAGTTTTTTTATACTGATGGCAGTGCAAGCCTTCGACCGTAACTGGTTTTCTTTGCAAAACAACTACTACCTCTAGTACTGCAAGTAGATCTACAAGTCAGAAACAGTCTAGATCACACTGTTTTCGACCAGTTTACCGGCTCATTGTTTTCATCTATTTATTGATAGAAGTAGTGTGTTGTGTAAATGATGTCTCCGCCCCAAAAAGAGTTTTAGCTTCTCAATTTCGCTCGTCCACACTCAGACAAACTAATGACACATAGTTGATTGTTATTGGCATGTAATATAGAGTTTGATCTCTTATGAAAACAAGTTAAAAAAATTAAGAGAAAATGATAACAAATTAAAAGTTTTAAAAAATTTTAAACCACCCAACTTTTTTTGGGTACCCACGCCATAATCTTGTGTCAGACCTTGGGTAGTCTATGAGTTAAAAAAAAACCCCTTAAAACATACTAGAGAGTATAAAAGTAGGTAGTCCAAACTGAAATTTCAAGTTAAGCAATGTAAAAAATAAGGGAAAGAACTTTACCTGAGTAATTTGATACCAAAATCATTTCTATAGGACACTATTAAACGAAGTCACAAATTTTTTCATTTTCGAAAATTTGTTACATTTTCTAATTGAAATGGGCTAAAACACCAAATTTAACCATAGAACAAGCCCAATTTTTTTTATGACTCTCCGAAAACTACAAGACGGCCTTTTAGCGATGTAGAAAATAAGAAAAAACAACATAATTTGTCTCTACACACTGAATCGACGACGCACGCACAGCTGAAGCTGAGCGACTGGTCAGTACAGCTTACTAGATCTAATTAGATGGATGTGCCGTGTTTTGGTTGAGGACGCATTAATCAAAACTCTATCGCAGTAACTCACAAAGTCGAAATTTATTGACACTAGCAAAATTGAATGAGCTTTCTTTTGGTGGGCTCGTTTTCTCTGAGTTTCTTACATAAGTGTTCTACGCAGTTTTTAAAAACTTTAATTGCCTCGGATGAGCTCTTAACTTTGACATCGGCGAGACTATGGGGTATCATGGTAAAGCCTATTTTTAGCACAATCTGATTCGACCAATCAGAGCCAACTAGCATTCATTGAGTTACAGCGCAACACAAAGAAAGAGAGGGGTATCTGGCGAGCTTGTTTTTCACCATTTGTAAGTTTAAGCGAGTTAACTCATAGACTACCCAAGGTCTGACACAAGATTATGGCGTGGGTACCCAAAAAAGTAGGGTGGTTTAAATTTTTTTAAATTTGTTATCATTTTCTCTTCATTTTTTAAACACAGTATTCATAAGAGGTCAAACTTTATATTGGCACCAATAAAAATCGGCTATGTGTCGGTAGTTTGTCTGAGTGGGGATGAGTGAAAGGGTGAAATTGAGAAGCTAAAGTCTTTTTTGGGTGGAGACTCCATTCACACAATACACTACTTCATAGTACTTCCATCACTAAATAGATGAAAACAATGATTGGAAAACAATCAGCCGTTAAACTGATCAACAACAGAGCGGTTTATGCTGTTTCTGACTTGTAGATCTACTCACTAATGGTAGTAGTTGTTTTGCACGTTGGCAAAGAAAACGGGTTTAGTCGAAGGCTTGCACTGCCAGCAGTAAAACATTTTGAAAAAATCAACCGTTAACGTTAGAGAGCTCGTTCGGTAGGAAAACGAAAGTAGAATAATAAGCCTAGAAGATGCTCCTGACCGCAATCACGTATATGCGATCTTTCTATAGTTATGACCAGGCAATGCTATGATCGCACATGTGCCACAATTGTGCTATGGCGCAAGTGTAGCGTGATCGCACCTGTGCGACAATGGTAGTCTATGAGTTAATGATACCAGTTGTCATCAGTGAGGAGAGTGCAAAAATTGCCCTCAACCAATCAATCACTTACCTTTCTACTGAAAGGCCCCATGCTATGACCACAACATCTTTAGGCAAACCCATTGGTTGCAACATTTCAGGTCGAACACTCCAGAATTGCCAATTTCCACCCACTTACCCAGACCTTGAGAATAGAAAGGACAATAATTATAATAAAGATTTACATGTAAAAAAGGCATCTCAAGTAAAATATTTGTTTCATAGTGCCATTCAGTATACATGTATACAGTATGGCTATAAGACACCAATAATTAAGTCATCATTTTACACTTGTTTTGCGTGTTTCATTGAAATTTACTCTGTCCACACATGTGGTGATCTTTAAGGGGATTTCAAGAGAAACAGCAAGATCAAAGAGTGAAAAGAAAGAAACAAGAGCTTCTAACACTAATAGTAATAGCCCCCACCAACCACCCATCGTTCTGTTAAATACGCAGTAAGATTCACTTCAATTCTACAAACAACTATGTAGTTTGAGTTCTTTTAAATCACCCAAAGCTGATGACCTGCAAAACACACACGGAAACTGACATTAGAAAGAAAAAAAGTGTCATATATAAAGTATTACAATACTCACCATCATGGTAGCTGAATATTTCCATACTAGGCTCAGTATAAGGATTGTAAGCTGGCTTGAACCTCAATTTGGTGATACCTGGGATGAATCAAATGCAGACAACGATTTTTTTTATATTGCAGAAAGTTATGTTTTTTAATATTCACTGATGGAAAAAAACAACATTAACAACATATCCTTTGATTGAAAGAGTAATTGTTCTCGTTTTCTCCTTCTCTTACTTCCCTTTACAATTATCAGAAAGAATCCATTGTTTCATTGTAAATTAAATTGTGATGGAGCATAATGTTATATATATATCAAATTATTACTACTAACAAACAAACCACCACACCTATTGTGAGTAACCTATTGTCAAATTGTGATAGATCTACTCAAGACAAAGTTTACCTAATTTTTTAAAGAACTGATTTATTGTCCCCATAAGATCACCCAGGGTAAGACCGCGGTCTGCGATAACGCCTTCAATTTGGTGAAACTCAGCCAGATGCGTAGCATCCAAGGTCTCATTTCTGAAAACCCTGTCAATGGAGAAGTACTTGACTGGGCGGAATTCCTTCTGAAAAGTTAAGAGAAGGGATAAAAGAGATCAATTCTCTAAAACCAGATATGTCACACAAAAACTAAAGCCTTATCTGGTGGATCCGTATGTCAGATTCCCTCTTAACACCCTTGAGCGACATGTCCCATATAACTGCAACAAACACAGAGATTTTGGGAATACCTGTTTTACCAGCTTAATTTGGAGGCGAAATATGACAATAAGTGACGACTCCACTAACAAAAACAGAACAAATATGTGACGTTTCGGGTATAACCCTTCGCCAGACAACAAACGAGAAATATCTAGAATCTAGATCTAAGTACTACCTCAGGCATCACACAATGTGATGTCAGAAGAAAAACAGAAAGGAGAAAGAAAGAAAGAAAAAGACAGTGATGATAAGAAACGTAGTAGAGGGGGATGTGAAGAATGAGCGAAAATGGAAGGTTCAGATCTAGAATGAAATAAAAATATGAAAATAAGTAAGTAATAAAAGGTGAGAAGGAGATAGAGGGAAGGAGAGAAATAGAGAGAGAAAGAGAAAAAGGAAGAAAAAAAGGCAGGGAAGAAAGAAAGGGAGAGAGACGTGTGAGTATGGGAAACAAGAATGAAAAAATAGGACAACTATAAGACTAAATCTAGAAAGAAGAAATGATAGAGAATGAATGAAAGGAAGTGTGAAATCAAGGCAAAAATTTACACTGAAAGTGTGAAATATATATAAATTACAAATGCATCGATGCATTTGTAATTTATATAATTATTGACACCTCCTTTCATTCATTCTCTATCATTTCTTCTTTCTAGACCCATGAGATATAGATCTAGTCTTATAGTTATCTTATAGCTATCCACTTGTCTTGCTATCATATTTTCACATTCACTTTCTTCACACACACATGCCCACCCCACCCCTTCTGCTATTCGGTCAGTCATACGTGCATAACAGACCTGTCAATTATCATCCAAGCTCTATTCTTCCTTGTAATTGCCTTTCACTCCATAAATTACCCACTCCTCTCTAACACACACACTCACATACATTCACGATCACACAAAACACACACGAAAATGCTCATGTCTCTCTCTCTCTCTGACACGCATGTGATTGCACTTGGCTGCAGGGAGAATCATTTTGTTTCAAAGTTTTTAATCTCGGCGATTTAGATCTATTAGATCTACTTAAGAGTACAGATACAGATCATCTAGACCAGACGTCGCTAATACTAGGGACATCTAGATCTAGATCTAACAAGTCATTGAATATTATCAGCGAAGCCTTCTGCTTGTCCTTGATCAGTTTGAAATTCAAGGCTCTAGTAATCGGTATGCCTCAATAACACGTAATCATACAACGATTTTTGAAATCTCGAACAAGTACAGCATGAGTACTCTAAAGAATGGACAAAGAGAACAATATAATAGTGAAGAATCAATACACCATTATTAATATTACTCATAATAACATGAATCCTGGATAGGTACAACACCTGGGTATTGGCCGGTTAAAAACAAATATTGCACGCTGAATATATGGAACAATGCCGTCCTGGCAACGGCTGCAGTTGTATTACAAAAACATCGGGACGGGCCAACAGAAAATAGGAATTTCACAAATATTCGCTAAAAAATCGAGATGATCCTGATTAAATCGGGATGAACGGCAGGTCTGAATACATGTAAAAAGGAGCATTTTGAGAAGATGAAATTGGCAAAAAATCTTACTACCAGTTTTCTAACCTTACCTCTTGAGCAAGCTTATAAAGCATTCTGGCACTGACAGCTGTGGTGTGTGTTCGCAGGATATTCTTTTCCGCTTCTTCCACTTTCCAGTCATATTTTAATCTGAAAAATAAAATGAAATGGAAATAGTCAGGACATCTTACAATTTGTTAACATTTATTCTTTGCTAACAGAATTCTTCAAACAAATGATCATTTTGTCAACTTAATTCACAAAAGATATTGGATGACAGGGGCGGCAATTCACCTGCATATAAGATTCAGTTAGATAACCCACAAAGTGGTACTACACATCACACATTAAATAGCAGTTGAGTTAGTGATGCAGGACGGCCATTTCAGAACGATGAAGGTTAGGTATAATTATATATGCCAGGATCTGGCATTCTCAAACGAGTCCCTCATTATTTCAACAAAAATCTTAACTTATGACATAAGACAAGATTGTCTCAGATATAAGTGTACAAGTAAACTCAAGACCACTCTGATTTTTTTAAAAACTGTAAAATACAGAAAATGTTTGAGTATATTATGTTAACGATATGACACAATCAATATTTATTTAAACAAATAAGATATGGATGCACACTTACTTCCTTCAAATCTGTAGTGACTATGGAACATATTCTATACAAAGAAGCTTTGTCATGAAGAGAAAGTTGCTAATTAGCTTGGATTAAAGTGTCTTCATTTTTTATTCAATAGTAAAGTTCCTTCAAGGCTGTTACGGCCCATACAGCTGGAGCTTATCAGTTTCAATAGCATGAAGCAGAACGGGTGATAATAATATAATCACTTCCTGGGCAGGACGCTAGTCCGATGCAGGTTTTACTCCCAAGCTAGTACTTGTACCCATTTATACCTGGCTTGAGTGGGGAAATTTGTTTCAAGGGTCATTCCCAAGAAACACATCATCGGAGCTAGCTTTGTTAGGATTCGAACCAGTTACCTCATGATCTCCAGTCCAGTAGCCTAACCACTGAGCTACCAACGCCACATCCTTAATTCAATGAGGTGTTATAAATGCTGTGTGTGTACATGTACGTTTTTTGTTTTTATTAATCAAAAGTACTATATTTTTAACGAAATCATATTTAGTTTTCACAACTCAAAATGAATTTTTTTTAAAAACATGTCATACAGCACAACTTATCCGTTTACCCCTGTGAGCCGTATCCTCCATTAGTGTGAACATCTTTGACCCTCTGTAAATAATCCATGGGGAAGGCGCTGGCAGTCTTCGGGTCTGTGAGCAGAACACAAACAATGACAATCAACAATGATTTTCTGTATTGTAATTGAGAAAAGTAAGCAACCAGAGTCGTTCACTTTGGCTTGATTTAAATTTACCTTGAACTAAGAGGGAACAGCAAGATAAAACATATATGAAAGGGTGAAAGGAAACAAAAAGAACCTACCAGTAGTAGTAGCGCCTGCTAACCACCCTACGCGTTCCATTAATTGAAATTAACCCGTCCAATACACTATGCAGTGATCCCGCGGTGAATTAAGATAAAGCAGCAATATAAACGTTGGGTAAAAGAGTGGATGGAAAGAAGTGGGACCAGTAGAACCTAACTGGAGGTGCCGCCAACCACCCAAGTGTCACTGGGTCATGATTATTCTTCAAGTGTAATTTACAAAAATAATCCAAAATGATAAAAAGATCAAATACTTGAACATTACTTTGTTTTGTCTGAAAAGTTTATGCCTGCAGATTGTTACAATCAACAAGAAGACTCTTTATTTGTCTGTATAAAATACTTGAGCCAGATATTTCTGACATAAAAATCGGACGAAAGAATTTCCCACAGTCTTATTTTAGCTTTGCCAGGCCTGTCAAGAACTCTGATATTAACATTTACAAACTGTGTATTCAATTTCACCATCATACCTGATATGAAGAAGGTGTCGTGAGCGTCTCTGGCCGGGTGCTGCTGAGGCTGGAAGAGGGCATCAAAATTCCAGAAACTTGACTCAATGAAATTGTTGGTGGGCATCTCCGTGAACCTGAACAAGTGGATAAATATCATACATGTAAAATACAGATGAGGTAAAGTTCTTCAAGGATGTTAAATGACTCATAAACAGGAACTTATCCCAGGTGTCAGCCTCTCAACTGAAAGGTTGTAGGGTTGTGCCCTGACAATTGAATAATTTTCTCAAGTTTTTCTCTCAAGTAAAACCCATCCCCCTGGTCTAGGTAGATGGATTGACACATAGTCCCATCGGAGATGGATGATAAAAAGGAGCTCCTATGTGCAGGTCACAATCCTCAGTACATGTTACAGATTCCTTGGCTGTTTACAGGGTAGTCGGGGCAAAATTAAAAACCCTAGCAAAAACACGGAGATCAGCTTAGTTGTGGATGTGGGCAATATCAAATTACATGGAGCTTAGCTTTGGTTTCAACAGCATAAGGTGGGATGGATGATGATAACATGCCTCCTGGACAGAATGCAAGTCTATCACAGATTTTGACTCCTAAGCTGATACATTTGCACCTGGTCAAAAGGGAAAATCTGTCTGAGACTTGAGTTTGATTCCTAGTCTGAGCAAATTTTGCTGGCCCTCCTGTCAACCCAGCAGCAAATTGGCTAGCTAGGTCTATTTAGACTCCGCAAATGTAAAAGCAGCATGGAAAGCAATGGCAAACTACCGCATTATGACGTATGCCTAGAAAAATCAGACCTCTACTTCTGGTTAGCCTACGCTCAACTCATGAGTACAGGATTTACATTAATTTCTACTAAAACGTACCCCATTTCCAAAAAGATCTGCCGGAACTGTTCCCTCACTTTCAACAAGGGATGAAGGTGCCCCCTGACAGCTGGAGCACCCAAGGCATTGAAATTGTATGGCTTAAAGTTGGCAGTTTTCCAGCTCCCGGTAGAGATCATCTCTGGTGTTAAATCTACCACTGGCTTACTGACATTCGTCGTAAAATTGTCTCCCTTGCTGATGATGTAGCTCACTTCTTTCCTGATGATGCAAACAAGAAAATAATTTATGGGAAAAAAAGTTGTTATATATGCATTCTCACATACTAATGATATTACTCTTACGACACTCAACCATGATTTACAAAACTACACAAAATATACTAACACCCCAGCCTCAGGAACATCAGAACCCAAATGGAGAAGACAGGCATACACACCAATACAATTTTAAAACAGAAAGAGATCTACTTGCTTTGAAGACTAGCACAAGATGGCTAAAGACACATGGAGAGACATTAAAAAAAACAAATAATCAGAACTGAGATTCTTTAGGACCAGCATTATATCAGAATACACAGTATAGGGCAAGCATCTTTATTGACTGCAAGGCCATTCTACTAAAATATGGGCAACTACATGGAAAAGATGTTGAATTTGAAAAATAAAAACATAACATGCACCATCACATTACTACTGGTCATGTAACAGATTTGTTTCATTAGAATTTTCTATGTCTACCATATGCAGTGATTTCAGGCTAAATAGAGAGGAGAGAGCAAGATGACAGACATGTGAAAGAGTGAAAGGAAAGAAAGCAGGACCTACCATCAGCTCTCACCAACGCCCACTGGTGAAATTGGACAATTTCAGGTCTTCTGTAATTTTGCCAATTTGAGATTCCTAGGATCTACTTTCTATGAGACTGTAGGTGTGTATGAAAGTCAGAATCTTTGTCTGTCAATCTAACTTTAAGAATGTAGTTCTTGTCAGATACCCAATACCTGCTTTTCTTAGATTTCTTCATAAAAAGATTGTTAAATTCAGTTGCATTTGACAGTCTCTTTTAGCATACATTTTTTATTTCAGATTTATCGTCGTATAGAAATTCAATTCTTACATCATACCGTGTATGAGGCGAGAGTATTTCAAAGTCAATATAGATCATTCTTTGCACAAAACTTACACTTTTGAAACAAACAGACTATTTCTTTTGTATCATATGTGGTCAAGTCAAAAACATCGTTTTGAACCTATGTACTCAATTGGCTCAAGATCAACTCTCAATAATTTCTTTTGTTGCTTTCCTTTATAGCTAACTTTAAATCTTTCCGCCCGAGTGACGACTCAGTCGTCAGTGTGATTTTCCCAATTCTGCAGGAAGAACAAGCCAGTCATCGATTCAATTTCCAACCTCCATGCGTATTTTAAGAGCTAGTTATCGATACCCAGGACCTCATTTCGTAAGGAGATAGCTTTGTGCTACTTTTATACTCTTCTGTTCTGGTTTGCTTTCGTTTTTACATTGCCAAAAGCGTTCCCAACTGTCAACATTGGAACTTCACGAAAATTCAACGAGAGAAATGGATGCGAGACCATCAAAGCAACCACATTTGTTTGATGTAACACAGAATAGTGCCATTACATAACAGATGTCAGTGAGATTGATAGTGATGTCAGTGACTTGTATCAGGAGATGATAAGCCAAATCAGTCAACAAGTAGTGATGAATCCATCAATCTAGACATAGTGTTGATCCAGATATTCCATCTACCTCATCTGGTTTTCTGACTATAATAAAAAGATCTAAACCAAATCCTATTACTACAAAAAAACAGATAGATCTAGAATCAGAATTGAAAAGGACTCGGTCATTTCAAATGGTGCATAAGACAAACACTGCTTTACGTTTCGACCCAACCGCAATGTCGATGTGAATTCCGAAAAGTTATATTTTTACCTGCGCATTGAAATTTTAAAATATCCATACAAAAAGATTTATCAAGCAAATGCCCTCATGTCATACATCAATTGAAAGCTTATATTGGATTTAATCCATTATGATAACGATGTGGATTATATCAATCAACATTTTGAAGACATCTGATGAAAATAAAGCTGAAGGTAAAGAATTTGTTTGATTCACTCACTCCTTTTCTCCTACACTCACCCTCTATAAGCATGTAAATCATCCCAGTCACTGTTTAAAGTGATGGGAAATTTATTTCCTTTAACACGATACCCAGTATGTTGACATGTTGTTTATTTTAATATATTTATGATCAGGTAGAAATTTAAGGCTGCTTTAAAAAGTTATTTATTCCGGCGAAAACTGGGGCACACAGGGTTTTGATTCCAGGTGGAAAGAGTTAAGAAACAGTTGTGGTCAACTTGAATTTTAATCAAGAAGAAAAATGTTTTCACTCCATAACAGGGTCATAATTTCATAGTAAGAACTAGATGCCCCAATTTGAAAAACTATCCCTTAGCTTGTTTTCCCTTTCTGTTTTATATGATAGGGAAAAAGAAGGGGAAGAACAAACAAGATTTCCTTTTACATTATATCAGTACAATATTTGTTAAATTTTAAAAAAGAGTCAGAGATGATGACAATGACTGAGGTTTTCTTTTTCTTCCACAATGTATTATCGAAATCAATACACTTCACAAAAACATTTTGGTGTCGCAAATTTTGATGATAATTCAATGACGAATTTTTTTTTTTTTAAAGATATTAATAATTCTGTTTTTTGTTTTGTATTCGAGTTGACATACTTTGTTCTCCTGTGTGTGAAAATGGCATTTAGATTGCATGATTAGAGCTTCAGGGTGATTTCTTTAAAAATATCCTTAAAATGCCCATTTTCAGTGTCTGTGAGTCTGTAAAGATCCCAATAGTAAGTGAGTTAATAAATAGACTCACATAAATCAGGAAACAAGACATTTTGCATGTTTAAAAAAAGAAAGGGAAAGAAAAGTTCTCAACTTCAATCAGTAAGTAATCTACATTCCTGAGACAAACTTACACTTCAGATATAAGTTTCCTTTTCTTGAAGTCATTTTTCTGATTATCCGTGATATCTCCACAATCTAACTTTGCAAACTTTTCTATACATTGCTGAACAGTGTCCTCTATAGAGTCCACCTAAAAGTGAGAGGAGAAAAAACAATACAATGACCAAATCCACACGACTTCATATTCATTAACTGATTAAAAAAAAAGTAATTTGGACTGCATAGAGAAAACATTTACAACATTTGTAATGTGAATGCATCAGCATTTATGTAAAATCCTCACACAAATACATAATAAAGTTCAGTATAAACCTTTTTCAAGATCCTTGGACCTCCATCTGCTGCTTTGTCAACTCGGATCCATCCTTGGGACATCGCTTTGCTGAAACCAACTTTGGCATTGGGCACCTTAGTCTGGAAAAAAAACAACACAAAAAATTAAAATCGAATACCCAAAAAACTTTAAACTTAAGAATTATATCTTCCACAGTAGAGAAAGAGAGAGCATCTGCAATAACCCTCTCAAAAGATTTACGATGCTTAAGCTTTGAGTATGAGGTCCATGAGTTGATTGTTTTCCCCAATGACTGTTTACTGTACACATATTGCCATTCATTATCCTTAAAGAAACTTTACAGGCATGCAGTGTCATAACCTCTTCAAACTGTGTCATTAAAATTTAAATACAAAGTACAAAAAACTAAAATATAATTCTTTATTACATAATCACACATCTAGTTCAAAACAAATCTGAATAAAATAAGTTACCATGAGTTCAGATTGCAAAATTCCTCATCAGGCACAGCTCTGAAGACAGCAGCTTCATGGCTACCATTTTTCAGGACAGACAATCCTTCATCAGTCAATTGCCAGCGTTTGTTTTGTTTTTGCTCCAAACTTATTATCTGAAAGCAGAATAAATCATGTATATGTATGTATATACCATCAGATGGAGAAATCACACTGCTTGTATTTATATAAGTATTTTCAATTCACATCTTCACTTTTTATCTATTGTATTAAAACTATAAGAGAATGTGTGTTTGAAGCAAAATCAACTACTTGCCAACAGTAAGCCACCAATGGATAAGAATGCTTCACTGACTTGCCAGAGACATAGTCTCACAACCGCAAGGGCAATTGACTATGGACTGATATTTACATTCATGTCAATATGTTGGTAAGGTCCATGAAACTTTTTCTATGATACTCAGAAATAAAATCTTTATTTACAGTGAGCCTAAATCTTTGATCCATAAAAGTGGCTGGTTATCGGTAAGGTTGACATTAGTATTAAATACTGAAGTACACAACTACTACACACATGAATAGTGTTTATTGAAATGTATGTATATACCTGAAGTCACTATGGTTCACCATGAGCTAGCTATCTACTTACAAATACTATTGTGTTATAGATTCATTGATCTTTTTTCTTCAAATGGGCCTCAGATAGAGACTCTGATATATTTGATTTTACCCACATCCACAGAGTGATCTCTGGGAATTTGGTAGGATTTTAAAAATTCTGCCAAGGGATCTTAAACGTGCACAGAGTGTTGTGATCTGCACACAGGAGCTCCTTTTTATTGCCCGTCTCTGATGGGACTAGGTAATGAACCATCTGCCTGGACCAGGGGTGGGGTTCTTAGAAAACCTCGGGGATATAAAAAACATAATATTGTGAAATTTGCTTTCAATTTGTGTCTTTTGTAAATATTTTTTTGGTGCAGGAATTGAGACCGTTGGCATTTCCCTCTTTTAAACAAGTCCCTTTTCACCTTAAGGTGAGGTCAACAACCTTTTATTCTGTTTTCCTCAATTCTATGTGAAAGAGAATTGTTCAAAGAAAATCAAGCCAGGTCTAAAATTTGTTTTAATCTTTTGCAGTGATCACATGAGGCAAGGTTCAGATTTTCGCTATTATGCAATAATTACGGTCTACAAATGAACCCACAGTAAAAGCTTAAACGGTTGAAAAATATGTAGAAGCGTCATTTTATGATCTGGAGTGAAAGAAAATGTATTCCTACGGCCATGTATCCTGTAAAAGACAAAAAAATAATCCATAGGTAACTTTAATGAGAGCTAGAATATCATGAGGCTACTAACAATCTGCGTGACCTTACGGTCGGACAAAACATAATTTTTCAATCTGTGATCTAGTAACAGTAATATCACGTCAAGCTATTTTCTCATTGTTCATCTTGTGTAGACTATTCAGAAATCATGAAATTTTTGTTTTGAAATTGTCCGGTTGGCTTTGCAAAATTATTTTTTTTTCTGTCTTCTTATGAACACCCGCCTGGCGCACGGACCAAAACGTGGGCGGCGACCGTCCATCAGAGCGAGACCGTTATGGGTAGATTCAGTTGCATTAACAAAACCTGCGTTGGCTTATCGTGAGTGAAACTTATGTAAAGAAGTTCGGCAATCAATAGGCTTTCATGATTTATTATGTTCTAATAAATAAAGACGAGATAATTGGTAATATGGGAGGTTTAAAAGTCCAGTACAACGATGGTGACTCTACGTCTCCACTATAAGCACACTGTCTTCTTCGCATAGCAATACAATATTACTAAAAATGTATTTAAACGGGAGAGAGAAAAATAATACTAATACCACAGGTTCAAGATTTGTCAGCCACTCTCATTGTGTCACTAGCATTGGACAAAGAATTTTTTAGTTATGCCCCTTGACTGAAAAACATGACTTTTCAAAGCTAATTTACACGCCTCACAGTCTTTGCTATCTCTTAAAGTCATATACATATATATGGCAGGTTTCACAAAATGGTCCATCCCCATTTCCCTCTTGTCAAAATGTACATGTTATATTTCTTACAAGTGTTATATACCATGTTAAAGCTTAGAACCTGAGGATTCCAGATATATGACTTTAAGAGATAGCAAAGGACTGTGAGGCAAGTAAATAAGCTTTTAAAAGTCATATTTTTCAGTCAAGGGGCATAACTGTGAAAATTCTAAGTCCAATGCCAGTGATGTAATGTTACCCAAACTGCACGGGTCCGTCGACCGAGGTTTCCCTGGCGTTTATTTAGTGACATAACGCTTGGGCATCTGGTTTGGAGAGTTCCCTGACTTTTCCCTAGTTCTCAATAAGATGTGAAGTCTGTGTTTGTGTTTCCCGACACCTCGGGCGTGGAGTCCACGGTCGGTGCCTTACCGTTGATCACCATTTTCAAAAAACTACACTCTTGATCACTGAACTCTACACTATGGACATTGTCGAAATGTTGCATCAGACACTTGTTGTTGATTTCATGCTGCTAGTAATGATGTAACTTAGTGCAATGAAAACCGAAGGCCAACAACGTGAACCAGATGCCAGATCATGATGGTTTTGGCTTTGCTCTAGATTTACACATGAGTAAATATCAACTGAAATAAGTCTTAAACTATGACTTACGTTTCCAAGAGAGTGAACGCTTTTAACAGTACCAACGATAGTTTGGTGATTTTCATTCCAGCGTTGAGCTAAGTCAAGAGAATCAGCTTTGCCGGTTTTAGCTACTTCTAGCAGCAGCCGTTCTCCGAGATCAGCCATCTTTACACAATATTATTAAAAAGTATGACGAATTCTCACAACCATGATTTTTTAAAAGTTGGAGTTGGATGGTTATTTTTGCCAATTTTCGTTTCGGAATAAAATCATTAATGTATTATGAAAAACAACAAAAGATCTAGAATCTATATAGATCTAATCACTTTATAAAACTATTTGTTTCACTTCTCCATATACATCTCTCTTTCTTTCTCTTTCTTCTTCCTCTGTTTTTAGACCGTTCTTTGCCCTTTGACTTCTCTAAATTTGATGTGTCTGTTCTGTCTTCTTCGGTGGAGTTGTCGTTTATCATTACATACTTTATGTTGATATGTCATGTAGTCTTTTTTTTAAAATTCTTTATAACTCTGTTACGTGAAAGGGGAAATATTATTAGTTTAAGTGAATAACCCCGACGTGCAGGCTATAATACCAATATCACAAAGTAAAACGAAACCAAGTTAACATTCTTTAAAACTCGTCAAGCAAGGGATTTACGGTACTAAGTAATAATTCACGTTAGCATCGGACGCTCTAATAGTAGGCTAATGTTTGCAATACAGTAATAATAATAATAATAATATGGCCCATCTTCGTCCCTGAGGAACAGGGTGAAGGTTGTTTAGATTCTTTTCTTATGCTTTAAAGAATATTCCCGGATGAAAACATGTGAATATCACCCAGATGTGGGAAATAAATATTGTATCGACAAATTTATCAATATTTCAGTACAGCAAGCAAGAAAACGTTGTGCCTTGTTTGTATGTGTGTGTGTGTGTGTGTGTGTGTGCGCGCGCGCGCGTGTGTGAAAACACACTTAATACGCTTTAAAAAGACAAAATAATGCTAATAGTAATATTATTAATATACTTTAGAATGACTGACATTTAGAATATCAATGTTAAGGCTACGAACTATGACTAAGGACCACAAATAAGGTGATGTGGTTACATGACTGTTGAGTACGGTAATCATGTCTCTCACTTTAATGCAAATTGCTATGTGAATTGCTACTCAGTCCTTTATTCCCTACACGAAGTTGCCTTGGTGTAAACACATCAACGATTTCAATGCATTCTTATTTTGATCATTCAGTTCAACTCTTTGCAACTTTATTTTCACCCTTCACATTGTTTCAAATTCAACACTGCAGCTTTAGTTTATAAAGGTCTTGATGAAACAGGACCTAGCTATCTTCAAAATCTTTAAAAAGTTTACAAACCTGGTCGGACATTAAGATCGTCTGCCGATACTTCTACTCTAGTACTCCAAAAAGTAAAAAAAAACTAGTGTTGGTACACGATCTTTCGCGGCCCATTTGTGTGGAATGCCTCCCACAGAGTGTTAGAGAGTCAAAGTCACTGTCAATTCTTAGAAAAAAACATCAAGACACATTTTTTCATTAGCTTATAAAAGCTTACTTTCTTAAAAGAGAAATGTCCATAATTGTATTAAGGCCGTATTCATTCCGTGTGTGAAGAAGCTGTGTGTATGTGTGTGTGTATGTGTGCGTTTGTGGACTATGAATTCATGACAGTATTTACTGTTAAAACGATTTTCTTCTTCTTGTTTGCATTATCGGTTTTTCTTGTCATAAATTGACATTGTGTATAGCATATAACACATGTATGATATATGTTTTCTTAAAATATGTAATGCACCTAGAGCATTACCCTTGTAGGGATGAGTGCGCAATAGAAACGTACATTATTATTATTATTATTATTATTATTATTATTATTATTATTATTATTGTTATTGTTATTATTATTATTATTATTATAATTATTATTATTATTATTATTATTATTATTATTATTATTGTAGACAGCACACAGGTACACATGGAGCCGAGATTGGTCTACTCAACATTAATCCCCACCATACAACCGTGTAATAATAATATCGTATTGCCGGTTCCAGGTCTACCACCATCCAATGTTGAGCCCGTCCTCCTACCCTTTGTTGAGCCCCATACTACCATCCTACCTATATTGGCATCCAGCCTACCCAATATCATCCCCTATCTACCACCCATTGTTTATTTCCATCCCAGCATACATCCAAACTCGATCCTTGATCTATCAAGTATCATCAAATATGGACAGCATGCACACCAATCATCATCCAATGTTAATCCCTGGCTTACCCAATGTTTATCCTCTGTCTACCACCAGATATGTTAATCACTAGCATAACAATACACCAGGTGTTGACTGCCAAACCCAGACTGAACCCAATGGTGGTAATCATTTAGAGGTGCTGTAGTTGTAGCTGAACTGTAGTATTGTGAGCTTGTAATCACGACGACCTGGCTCAAACCCCACGGCTGGCACAGGTGGGGATTTTTTTACGTTGAACTCTTAAGAAGTGAGTACCCAGCTATAGGTAGAGAAAGATCTTCTTATAGTGTTAGTATGAAGCGCCTAACAGGCTGGTGTACTTTTTGCTCCCCAGGGAGTTGAAGAGGATTTGTAATGAAATAGCCTGCTGGGGGATAAATGATGTACATTACATTTGGTGAGCATGCACCATAAATTCATCTCTATCATCATAACAACAATGGTTTATTTCCTGCATAACACCGACAATTGATTCCTGACTGACACAACCCAACAACAAAAATATGTTACCAAAAAAGTTATCAAATTAAGTGATGTTGTAATACATGTAGTTATAAGTTAGTCATGTATCAGATCTAGTGCGCACTTATCTGAATTAGAAAAAAAAGAAAAGAAAACAAACAACAGATTTACCCTGCAGGCCGTAGTTTGGTGACCCCTGCTTAAAGGACAAAGTTGACCGACATGACAACGTTATTACTATTATTATTATTATTATTATTATTATACATGTACTATTATGGAGCCATATATTTGAAGGTGTTTTTCCCCTAGAATTCAAACAATTTCATAATGTATTTTATCTCTTAGGTCTACCTATCTAGATCTGTGACCAGAGTAAATTTCCTTTTGGACAAATAAAGAGATTTTATTTTACATCATCCTAAGGTTTGTACTAGTACATGTAGTACCTACTGCAATAAAACTGTGAGTATGAGCTTACAATTTTAAGCCGTTTGTGAACAATGACTACACAGAGCCTACTGCACTAACATTAACAACAAAACTAAGCAAATTATCCAATCGTTGGGATAAGTCGTGCCCTGTTACTGTCTCAAACTGAGCCCGACATAATTATTTTGTGGTAGAAAAGAGAGACGGAGAAGGCTCCCATACTGTGAATCTATGACTGTGAGTGTGAGAGTGAGAGATTCTCCTAGAATTTTCGACTGGCGACACACTTTTTTCTTTCTTGAACTTCGTATAAGGAACAAAATAGGTATTCCAATTCAGTTTGCACTTCACTCTCCTTCTTCAAAGATGGACGTTGATCACAACTGGGTTGTAAAGGTAATTTAATTCAACAATTCAAGACAAACCTTACTTATATTGTATTAATTTTTTTTTCGTTTCAGTTTTCGAAAAAGAAAATATCAGGGCATAAACACGGGCAGTTTACATTGCATACGAATGTGTACACAACAATACATAATAATGGGCTTCCCACTTACATCATCGATATTGAGACCGTTTGTCTTAGTGCCGTAGCAAGTTAAGTAATAGTATTAACAGTATCTAACAAAATAATTATGCGGATAATTTAATAGCAGTGCTGTACTGTACTACATGTACTAACTTAAACCCTGAGAAAGTTCAGTAAGGTGAGATTGATTGATTATTGAAGAAATTCACCCTGTGGGATTATCTCAACCGTGAATTAAGAGGAAACAGCCAAATGAAATACAAGTGAAAAAGTCAAAGGAAAGAAATAGGACCTACCAGCAGCACTCACCAACCAGGCACATTTTAAGGGAGTCATTGACAACCAGAAAACAAAATCAGAAACATAACAATAAGAGATCAAACTAAAGCAGATAGCATAAAACTAAGATAGAAATGAATCAACTGAGATAGTTTGGGCATGTTAACAGAATGAATGACAATAGAACAGCTAAATCAATATGCAGTGCTAAAACTCAAGGTAAAAGACCAAAAGGCAGACCTCGGAGAAAGTGGGAAGAAGATATAAAAGAGGCATTAACGAAAAGAAATTTAACTTTCACGGAAGGAAACAGAAAATGCCAGGACAGGGCAGCCTGGAGAAAGATCATTTCAGGCATCTAAAACTTAGTAAAACCCATACACCGGAAGGTAGAATGGGAGCTGATAAAGAAAGAAAGAAAGAAAAGCAATATTCTATCTTTCACTCAATGAAATAATAGTTACGACAAATACAAACGATGAGTAACTTTGTAGGGTAACGGAGTGGGAGGAAAAACGTCCAACTCTGATGGAGTTGTAAGCCAACAATATACAATATAATTATATTAAAGAAGAAGAAATAAATCAAAATGCCAAATTTCAACTGTCATAATAATCACTTTATTTACAATTCTCCTGGCATAATTAAGAGTTCAATGAGCGAAAAGAAACAATATTATTATATACATGTACACAAATTAGGAGAAGAGAGAATTAAAGTCAAGCAAATGGATGATTCAATACAAAAAAAATGTAATACAACAAAACAAAGTAAAACAATGCAGTTTAAAAAATAAAATAAAATAAAAGAAGGCAGAACCATAAGGTGCTGCTGACAACTGTGTCAGGTCAAGTATAGCACTAGTACAATACCAACATCATTGCATCCAGAACTCCCTTCACATAAAATATACATAGCAATTTCAACAACGAATAAGTCTCTCAACAAACTCAATATATTGGTAACGGAAAAAAGTCTGAATCGCAACTGCAAGCAAGACCTCTATTCACAATCTCAGTCACTCACTGCACAATACATTAATTCCATACACCAATCGAAAATACAGTGGAACCTCTCTAATTGGGACCCCGGGCAATTGGGAAACTCGGCTAACTGGGAAGAAATCTCAGGGAGTGGAATTTTTCTCTATATTTTACCTCAATTTTTCGTGTGCTTGCACTGATTATCATCACAATTTCCCCACATTTATTTACTCCAACACGCATTTGTTATCTAAACTTGGTTTCTGTGTTAGCAAACATCGATTATTACAAATGCATTAGTGCTACAAGTGTTATACATTACACAATATGTACACAATGTTGCAAGTGTCAGTTCACGACGACCATAAGATCAAATATCCATTACAAAGGTGTGAAAGTAGGCGTCCAGCCAGTCCTTGCTCGTCCACCTAACAATACAGTACAGTGTTGGCACAAAGTGGCGCTTAGAAAACAGACTTGTGCTCTGTCAGTCTTTTATTGCCCGCCAATCACAAGGGTGGATACGTGAGGAGATTTAATGATTCACCATCCCTTCTTGATTACGTGTCTTACCTATCTACCGACCAAAAGATCGACTGTGAGTGTCGGTCACATCTCTGATGAATGCCTCTTTGTTTTGATCAACTGGTTCTGTGGCTACTTGTTTGTTTAATTCTGCATTTTATCACTCACAGAAGGGCTAAGATATCTCAAACTGCCGAGGGAAAACTAAAATCCCACGGTCCCGGGAAATGTCAAATCGGGACGATTTTACAATCCACAGAAAGTTCCTGATTAGAGAGGTTCCACTGTATTAATCTCGACACAAATGTTTTTTGATACTGAGAATGGTTAATAATAAAGTAAAATTTCTCAGCAATATACACGTATTTTTGCTCAATCACTCTCTCATCTCTTCTAAATTAAAGGTGTGTATATACACAAATGAAGGCTGCATTAACTGACCAAAAATGGGGTGCTTGCAGCTGGCTCTATAACCCGCACTCTAATCCAAAGTAAACAGAATCACATGTGTTTGCAAGATACATATACTTACATATATGTATCATGGATTGTTTCAATCCAATAAAATTTATTTGTAGTACATTCCTATGTGAGAAAAAAATATGATTAAATGGCCTAGGATAATGGTCAGATTAAAAATACATTCCATTAAGCTATCATTCATTTTTATATTTTTGTGTTAAGTTACATGATTCTACTATTTGCAAGGCTATTTTACATAACGTGCATGATTAACTACAAAGCTTGACAGCAATATATTGCTGCATCAGAAAGATGTCTGACAAAAAACTGATTCCGTTTATTTTGGTCAAGACTATGGATTGATAGAAACCAGCCAGCTATAATTACATCTTTAACCGATGCTGTCCAAGGCGTAATTAGGTCATTTGCCCTATTTGTCTAAGCAAAGGGAGGTAACTTGTGCATGATAATAACATGGTGTCAGTACAATATTTCTTGTGCATACACTACTTGAAATAACTAAATGTAAAAATACTTTTAGATTCTGAAATAATTCCTATTTCATTTGATATATGACATGCATCCATATCATCTTCGACATTGTTCAGTTCGTTAGACATTTTTAAAAGTTGATGGTTTAAGTGAAGATTGTGACTCTCCATCGGCAGTAGATTTTTCCTCTGAACTGTTGTCATTCTCAAACTCAACATCTGACTAATTGTAAAAATTTACATCATTGGTCTCTGTGCTTCCTAAAACATCTCCATTTCACAAGGAATTAAGAAAATAAAATGCTGTTTCACAGTAGGTACACATGTGTCAACATGTCAAGAAATTTTGACTGTCTTAACAATTTAGATCGAGTAAACGAACATTTTCATTTTAACGCTTCTCCACTTCCTGAAAGCAACAAATACACCCTTTAATTGCAGTTTTGACCTAAATGAGCTCCAATTCACAGTGGTACTTCAGTTATCAGGTTAGTCGATTTGGGGCACATTGACTGATCGGGTAGGATTTTAGCAGGCGCAAATGGGCGTATCAGACACCAATGGAAAAACAACAACATGGTGACATATTATATGAAATGGCTGTCAAAATGTTTATGAAATATGTCAGTTGCCTTTAACATTGAGATAGTAATTGTTAAGAGTGGTATAAAAATACATGTTGTATAATCACATATATACTATACATGAGGCTAAGATATGCAACTGGAAAAATGTTGATTCACAGACACCATGAAGTTGCCAAAATTTCAAATTAGACTCCATTCAAATGACGCACATTTTTACAAGTTACGAAACAAAGAAAAAGATCAAAATTCTCACTCCAGCACATTAATATGACTTAGATAAAACACACATTGTCTCCTCCATTTGCATTACAAAATAAACAAACAACAGTACTATTCATCTCTTTGATAAATTGGTATATGAATATGTGATCGCTTATTATAGTAATAAGTATACAGATGACACTAATATATAGTGACTTTTTCTATAGGATATGCCTTTTCTCTTAACGAATATTGACCTAAAATGAAAAGATACCAGAAAGAGAATTTGTCATATGTATATGACAAGAGAGCATTCAACTTGTGACAAAGGAAATGAATGAAATTGGCCTGGAAAGGAAAACTGTTCTGTCTGACATCACAATCTGTATTATCATTGGCTCTCACAATAACAGCAAGAGAAAAAAGGAAAGACCTGTTAATCCTGAAGAAAATTATATGTAGACTGTAGGGAAAACTCCATGCGATGCATTTGGTCTATTGATCTTATATTTCAAAACTTCCATCCACTACTCAGTTAAACAGGTTTTTTTTATGAATACAATTTAACATCACAAACAATTCCAGTTTAACAGCATAGTCGTGTCAAATCCCTTTGGTTCTTAGGCTATAATAATATGCAACAAAGTTCCTTAGAATGAAAACATTATTACCAATGAGCTGCTTTTGGAAATTGTCACCCGAGAACAAAATTCAACAAAGACAAAATGAAAAGAAAACAACCCTACAAAACAGTAGAACATTGAAAACAATCCTGACTTTAAATTTAAAGCAAAAGTGAGAGAATGTTACACAAGACTAAGTTGAAGTGGAAAAGGAGAGGCACCAAGCAACTTCAGCCTTTCTATGTAATGTGTAACAACTTATTGAGAGTGAGACTTAACAACAGTGACGACTCACACTTTCAAACTATAGACAAATAAGAGGAGAAGATTTACACAAACTCTCGCCCCATGCAAAATTATGATCAATGATATTAGCAGTCCAAAAAAGAAAGCAAAAAGAGATACGGTAGACCAGTTCTTAGTGTATTTCTCCATAAATTTCTTTACAGTCAAAGGGATGGGAGGATGAAAAAGGAAATGTGATAGAAGAAAAAGAAAACGGAGGTGAAATGAAGGTGATCACTATTTCACACATTATAAATAATAATGTAATTCACAAGAGCAGCTCAATTTGCAATACTCAAAATTCAACAAAAGGATTCTTTTTTTCAATAGGAAAGAAGATGTTGGACAAGTAAGTAACTAACAATGAAATAAGATGTCTCAGAACATATCATAATCATAATTGATCAAACTGATATAAACTTATGAAAAGAGTGCTGCATCAATGTATTTGAGAGGACGATGAGTTAAAGGAAAAGACAAATCAGGGTCATGACGAGACAGGGTTGCAAAGCCTCCATTCATTTCACACAGCTTCTCCAAGTAAGGGATGCACACAAAGCTGAAAACAGGATGAGAAAAATTGTAATTAGCTTAAAAAAAGTCAACAAAAAGCAACACAACACTATTTCGATTTCAAGCCAGCCAGTCATTAAGCTTTGATCAACAGATACTTTCAGACCCTGAAAACTCTTTTAAATAACGTTAATCTTCAAATACCACACGAAGACTTCTTAGTCTATCACAAAACGCAATATAGAACATAAGAAAAAAGAAAGTAAGAGTTACTGCCCCTGTGATATCTTATTTTGAAACCCCTATCCGTAAAACAGTTTCCTTTCTCATAAAATGCAATGTATCCCATTTATTTCACCTTGACAATTCCACATTTTGTAACAAAATGTGATATATGCCAATGATCGTTTTTCACAAGATGCCATATGTGTACTCTCAGCCAATCAGAACTCAAATCACAAACAGTCGGCCACTCCGCAATCTAGGCGTGCAAATTATCTTCAATAGCTGGCATTATCGTCTGCTGTTTTTAACTCTTTGCATCTTTGGTTAGTTGGTTTTCTTTTCTGTGTAATACTACCACTCAAAAACTCTATGAACATGTTTGATGATTGATTCAATGTTGTTTGTGTTCTGCTTTCTTTATTTAATGGATAAATTGCGTTTTGTGAAGAACGCAGATGATGGACATGTCCCATTTTGTGGGAAAAACAATGAAAAAACTTTGATTCTGAGAAAGTGCATATTATGTCTGATTAAAGTCATTATGCTAAACATACATCCTCTATGTCCGTGACACATTAAGACAATAAATTTCAATAATTGTTCATCTGACAAACCACGAACAAGAGTGACTTATTATATTGCTTTCCGCTTGGGATATATTATGCTTTGTGATGGAGCCCATCATATTCTCTTTGTTTGAAAAAGGCAAACAGACAAACTTAAAAAAACAATGTAGACAATAAATCACAAAACTTTATAGTTGATCAGCAAACAAACTTAAACTTAAAAAAACAAAATTTACTACAAAAATAAAACAAACCCAATCATGATGAAATAACCATAGTTTAACAAGACAAAAAAAGAAAGACCTACAACTACCCTTTTGTTGAAAACATGTACAACGAAGACAAAATTCCAAAGGAGAGTAAAAAACTGATGAAAACAATTAACAAACTATTAAAAGATCATAGATGTCTTTCAAAAAATGTTTGCCTTTTGTTCGTCAACCCAGATATTTTGAACATTGGTGACGTACATTGATTTTTGAAAGAAGAACAAAACCCCCCCCAAGTATCGTGTCAACCTGTTTTCACCAGAAATGTAGTGATAAGTTATGTTAAAACATTATAATGCTTTTTTACCTCGAAGAAATTGTTCCATAAATTCATGCCAGAGAAAATAGAACATTTCTTTCCACTTTTAACGTGACTAGCTTTAACGTGACTAGCAGTAGATATTAGGCCTGGGCGTTACTCACTTGATACCAACAAATACAAGGCTTCGACGTGTTTTATTCGAATTTCATCAGTCTCGAGACTAGAGATGGTGAACACTAACCTCGTTTTGATACCCACCTACGCTGTAACTAGTAACTACTTTGTAACGACCTGACCAGATTGAAAGTGAGAGGCAGGGCTGACTGAAGCATTCACTTTGTCTCTTCATCGACACCATTATTCACTTGCCATTACCCAATCCCTGCTACATCCTTTGCAGAACCCCCACCTCATTCTTTTCATGCCAAATACTTTTTGAGCATTAGCATAGCTAACTTTCAGCCCACTAATAATGTGAGATACAACTTCAATATAATTTATAGTCTACACAACACAAACAATTGCTGGAAGCAGGGCATTTAAACATGCAACCCATGATTCTCTCGATCCTAAAAAGATTCAGTCATTACCCCCCCCCCCGCAATAAAAAATAATAATAAAAAATCAACACAATAAGATATTGCTAAACATACCTTTTACATGAGTAATGAACTTGACCATTTTAACCCCATCCAGGTGACTCAGGCGGTATAGTCACATATGTCAAGGCTTGGCCAGCCCTACAGTGAAAAAGAGAAGTAGTCATCATTTTATCATTACAATACATGACAAAAAGATATCAATGCATCATAAACAAGTGAACAAAATCTGAAATACTAAACCACTCAGAAAATAACTAGACAAATTATTAGAAAACAAAATGAATGTCTGGAATTCTGGGGTCAGATACTATCTAGCAAAAGCAGGTAGTCATGCCTTTGAGTCACTGCAATATGGTTTAATACATCATCCCCCAAAGAGACTTTTTAAAATATTACAAAAAGAAAGAAAGAGAACAGTGTTGTCACTGGTCACTATCCAGGAAATGTTCCAACGCTGTGTGCAAAGCAGTGAAGGGTTTTAGTCATGTTCATTATTTGTAATGAATGATACATTGTGGAAATGGCAGGGAAAAATTATTTCTAATGTTTGAGAAAGAATATCCCCCCCCCCCACTTCTTTTACAATGACAAGCAGAAAAAGATGAGATGTTCAGTGGATAACATTTTAACATAATAACCCTTTACACAAGGCATTAATGCATCATAAGAAAGTGAAAGAAATTTGACAGAACGCCTTACTGGACACATGCTTCTACCCCCCCACAAGAACCAAATAAGTGTTTAGAATTCTGGGGTCAGATACTATCTAGCAAAAGCAGGTGGTCATACCTTCAGTCACTGCTATACAGTTTTATACATCATCCCCGAGAATTTTTAAAATGAAAAAAAAAGAAAGAAAGAGAACACTATTGCCACGCATGGAGCACTTGAGTACCCCCCAAAAAAACCCCCAACAACAACAAACCCACAACTCAGTTTTACTAACAACAGTTGACGGAAATGTTAAACGCTGTGTGTAAAGCAGTAAGTAAAGGTCTTTGGTCATATTCATTGGCTATCTTGATTGATACATTATGAAAACGACAAGGAAAAATGATGTTCAGATTTTTAAAACAAATATCCCACCCACACAAATTGTTCCATGTTCAAACAGCGACGATTAATAGGTTTCTTTACAATGACAAAAAGAAAAACCAAACAACAAAAGTTGAGATAACCAGTGGAAATCATTTTTAACAAAATAACACTGTTTGTTTAATTGAAATTTACCTGTCCACCATTGTGGTCATCTCAGTGTGAATTAAAAGGAAACAGCAAGGCAAAAGATAAGTGAACGAGTAAAGGAAAGAAGCAGTACCTACCAGTAGCACTCGCCAGCTATAATAACATTACGCAGACATCAATGCACCACAAGAAAGTGGAAAAAATTGACATACCCCCCCCCCCCCCCCAACAGAAGTGAACCAAATGAGTGTTTAGATTTCTGGGGTCAGATACTATCTAGCAAAAGCAGGTGGTCATACCTTCAGTCACTGCTATATGGTTTTATACATCATCCCCCAAAAGAGTTTTTTAAAATCAAATAGAAAGAGGATAATGTTGCTGCCGGTCACCATCTGTGCACAACTTGAGTAAGACCTACAAAAAGTTTTACGACTAACAGTTGAGAAGGAAATGTCCCCTGCTGTGTACATAGTGAAGGGTTTTGGTCAATGTCATTGGTTGAAATTGAATAATACATTGTAGAGACGATGGGCAAAGCTATTTCTAGATGTTGCTGAAAGAACCCCCCCCCCCCCCCCCCCCCCAATTGCTCAAAACATGTATAGTGATAATAAATATATCCCCTTTTAAAATAAAACTAAAAGATCCCGTGGGACTCATTTTAACATAATAACACATTACACAAGACATCACAAAAATGTGGAAAAGAATCAATGATATTATCTCACTCAAAAAGAGACTGAACAAATTATTTCAGTTACTCAAAAAACCAAAATCAGTGCCTGGAATTCTGGGGTCAGATACTATCTAGCAAAAGCAGGTGGTCATACCTTCAGTCACTGCTATATGGTTTTATACATCACCCCCAGAGTTTTAAAATGAAATTCAAAAAAAGAAAAGAAAGGGATAATGTTGCTGCCAGCCACTATCCGCGCATAGAGCATTTGACAGCTCGAGGAAGACCTAAAAAACAGTTTTATAACTAACAGTTGAAGGAAATGTTCCCTGCTGTGTACAGAGCAGTGAAGGGTTTTCGTCACTTTCATTGGTCGAATTTGAATAATATATTATGGAGACGATAGGGAAGGTTCTAGATGTTTAAGAAAGAACAAGCTTCCAACCATCAGAATTGCTCCAAATGTGAATAGCGATGATAGATAAGTCTAATAAGAACATAAAAAAAAAAAAAAATTAAGTGGAGCTCATCTTAACATTTACACACGACATCAATGCATCATATGATTGTGAAAAAAGATCAGAATTAGTATTACTATGTCACTCAGAAAGCGATTGGGCAAATTCTTTAAGTAATCCCTTCTAAACAGAAAGAAACCAAAATCAGTGCCTGGAATTCTGGGGTCAGATACTATCTAGCAAAAGCAGGTGGTCATACCTTCAGTCACTGCTATATGGTTTTATACATCATTCCCCAGAAAAGAACTTAAGAAAAAGAATGGCAAGGCACAAAAGAGGAGATATTCAAAAGTTCATCAAAGTAATGCAATCTCAGTTCTTAAAAGCCCGTAGGCCAACAAAGAAGGGTGGCATTAACATCAACTGCAGACATAGAATAGTGACATTCCTTTCCTAGTAATAAAGTTCTAAAACATACTTGTCAATAAACGTTGAAAACCCCTTTTCTAAATGATATACGAGCAAAAGAATCGAACCACCACAACAAATCTGAATGTATTTTGTGTATTGAATTTTACCCCATCTACTACATGCAATGATATCAGGGTGAACTAAAAGGAAACAGCAAGATAAAGGATAAGAGAAAAGGTCAAAGGAAAGAAGTGGGACCTACCAGCAGTAACTGCTACTTGCCCTTGCAAAATTTTTAATAAAGCATGTCTCTGGCAGATCTAACACTATAGAAGAGATCCTTTCTCACATACAAGGTAAAAGAGCTGAATCTAATCGTAGGACAAATATTTTGTATGTTAAACTGACAAATAAAAATAGCCTAAAACAAAGCTTTGAAAGTGTGTTTAAGTAAAATAATTATTAAAAAACCCCAACCCAAACAGAATGAAAATAAATAAAATTTTGTTCTGCTTACAAAATGAAAGATTAATAAAGTAAAACTAGCTTCAGTGCTGGACCATGATTTAAATTCTATGGAAAAAAATATCACCCCAACCAATGAAAGACTACACTTCAAGCAATCGCATCAATGCAATCACAAAGCCTGATGCCTTAGATAGCATTAAGATAATCAACATGTCATCAGAAATAAGAGCGAAATAAAAAGGATCATCTGTTATCTAGCAGAACACCAGAGTATCACTCACTGCAAATATCACCTCTCTCTTTTACTTTACACAAAACAAGCAAAATGATAACAAATCATTGTACACTTACTGGCTGCCTGGTATTTGATATGTTGACTGTGCCCTGGAGTCAAAGACGAGTAGACCATCATCAGATAAACTGTCAGAAAGAGACCACATAAGAAAATAAGACACCATTCTTTATCTGTATATATATCTTCAAGGTTTAACACGACCATATTGACCAGAGTATGGAAATGATTAAAGACCATTTTAAAAGTCAATTACTATTCTCCCTTCCCCAAAACAACAACCCCCCCCCCCCCCCCCCGACAGCTGACCCAAACTCCCTCATCAAAACAAACCCTTTCCTTAACAAAGCACAACCATTTCCCAACCAAAATCAATTGGAGAATAACAGAACTAACCATTGATCTCCATCTACAGAGCCCTGATCTGAGAACACAAGCATGGTCTTTGATGTTCTATCTACCCTGAAATCAGAAGAAAAATAATCATGTATTGATAAAAATCAGACTTCCTTCTTCATTGACCTACAATTATGAACTAAACAGTCTTGAATAAAAGAAATGCAATCCATGCAAATATCATTCTTGTTCTAACTTCCAAATTAAATTGAGGCCGTACTCATAATACTAAATGAATACAGTAAACAATAATAACAAGAAGTAATGCCCCTTTTATTCATTTTCTGTTTCCATGTTAAATAATATGCAGAATCTACAGATAATATTCATCCTTGTTGGGAAATGTGAAAAGGAAAGTAAATTGTAATCGGACTACATCATTAATCATCACATGCACGACAAACTGTTCTAACTCTAAAATTTTGGCTTTGCGAGTATAACTTTATGAGATCTATAAGTTGTCTGAACGGTTTTATAAAATATGCAGTAGATTTGGAGATATTGAACGACTGATTTTGTTCTAGCATCTGTTACCTGTAATTGGTGATAGAATGGTTTGTCATGCAGGCGACTTAAATGGGCAGCTATTGCATATATGCCATTGTCAATGAATAATAAAACTAATGAAGAGACAGGTGAGGATAAAAGGACATACAATACTGAAATAGATATAGCTACTTACTTTGCCTTTGCATGGGTGAGAATATGTGATTTTAAATTAGTTGACTGAGCAAACTTCTTGTTGCAGCCATCAAAGGGGCAAACATAAGGCCGATCACCAGTGTGAATGCGCACATGAGTTCGTAAATTGAAATCAAGAGAAAATCTTTTCCCACATCCTTCAAATGTACACTGGAAAACATATAGTACAACAACAATTAAAACTTTAACAGGAAATAAAATCATGTCTGTATCAACAGGCTCAAATTTCTCTCCTCCAATGCTCACTTCTCATTTATATTTTCACACAATGTACGTTCTCCTGCAAGGATGATAGTAGCAGTCTAAGATTGGAAAATTGTGTTGGTAGACAGCCCGTGGTAGTCAACAGACAGTTTAATGTACACGAAGCAATGATTAATTTAAACCATAGTTCCTTTTGCATACACAAAAGATTGTGCATCGCGACGCAATGCTATCTGGCTGGTGGAGTAAAATTCACTGTTAACGGTCTATGCTAGACAGCCACAGTTGTTTGCTTAGCCTGAGTGGATGAAATTAGGGAGGGAGAGATAAAGTAAGAGAGAGAGAGAGCCAGCCTTCATAATTGAAATATACGAAAAAACCACATAAATTACAGGAAAATGTTGGTTTACCACAGCGCATTAAGCGTAACAGCCAGAATTTCCTGTATGCCTGCTACAAACAAAGCTGGTGTTATACCTGCCTTTGCCGGGAAGCAAGGCTGAATTAAGAGAGGGTAGAATACTCCTCATCCTCTTACTAAATAATGCTTTTTGATTGATTAACCAATCAGAAAACAGCAAAAGGACACTTTAAGGCTCATAAGCTTACATCAAATGAGCATCTGGTTGTGCCTATTTCAAAAGAGACTTGTTCATCTCTAGCTTTGCCTCGGGTAACTGGTGGTAACAATGCCAACAGTTGTCTTATGTATGAAGTAGGCTTGATATACACCTTTCATTTATTGGTCACACCTTTTGTAAAACGGAATGATCATAGTAGGACAATTCCATTGCTGGAGGAGTGTAAATGTGAGCTGGTCTGTTTCAAGAAAGCGTGATTTACTTGATAATAAGAATATGTGTTTGCACAAATACATAATTGGTCTTGTCTTCCATATTAAAAAGAATGGGACCATCCTAGTTTGGCACAGCTTGGGTCAGATCAGGTGATCACCATGCGACCCAATAGAATACGATTGGCAATGGCCTGGTGAAAAGGTATAGTAGTAACCTGTGAACTAAAACACTGTAGGCAGTCTCGAGCTGCAATGATCTCTCCGTGAGCCCAACAACTAGTGTGTGGCTATCATTGCGCTGACTAAGCTAGTTGTGTTATTAGTATTAATATACATCAGTATAATTAATGTATTTTAAGCTCAATATGGTGCATTAACATTAAACATGTGTACATATATGCAGTCTTCTCCTTGTCTATCAACATCACCTGCGAAGACAATTTTTCTTACATTAACATATATTTGTGACCCCGATTTATCCCTTTATAATTTATCAATATATATAAATTATTGGACCAACACCTTACTGTTCTGTAGTCTTATGCTAATATGTTAGTCGTAGCATGCTTCTTTTGGTGACCTAAGATGCCATCTACAAGTTCACATACGGAACATACGGAGCCAATAAATCATATCAGATGATTACCTGAAATGGCTTTTCTCCTGTGTGGACCAATTGATGACGTTTCAGCTTAGAACTTTCCACAAAGGCTTTCCCATTCAGCACACATGAACTCTTGGGCCATGTGTATGCAAATGTTTTCGCATGGCTGAGTTGTCCCGAAACATTTTGTTACAACCCTGAAAGAAATGAGAGAACATTAACATGTATGTCCTTGAAGTCGCATGATAAAGTCATCTGTTACACACACACAAATGACCCTCAGCGAGAATGATACCATTCATTGATTTAGATGAGTATTACGCATGAACAATACGATTTCAACTATTTCATTATAAATCCTGTTGAAAAATGCAGCTAAGGCGAATGAAAATTCTTTCCGTATGTAATGTCACTTCTGGTAGAGATATAAGGTGCAAATGAAGACAATCTTGAAATCGTTTAGAGCCTGCATTCAAAATATGGTTACTCTTCTTGGTCTTGAATGCAGCCTTTGACACACAAAATGTATGTCATCTTTTTTCATATGTTTATTATTGGTAATGATGTGATCGTCTCTATTAGCATTATCAGAATATGTTGATCAGTACAACAGCTATTGAAAACATTATGTAAGTGAACAAAACAAAACAGAAGCAAGAATAGTTTTTAATTTTTCAAACTTCAAAATCTGAAACAAACTGGCTGTAAATTCTCGTAAGTGGTACAGTTCTTTCTACATTGTTGTGATATAATCTTTAAATTAAAAATAATAATAATTGTAACATTGAAACTCAGTAAAAACAAGAAAATATAGTATCAGTATGTCAATTGTATTATTTTTGATAACGCTTCAATTTCAGTTTTATTTCTACTTCTGCTACAAGTAGATTGAATGAAACAATACATTATAAAATATAGATGAAATCCTGATCATTTTTCCCCAATGAAAGATGTATTATATTTATCAGGAGATGGGCATTAATAACATGCATCAGAACATGAGAGATAATACATTTAAGCAAATCAAAATTGAAAAATTGTCACATATCATTTTGATCATCTCTAAGAATAAAATGACTGTCTAAGAATGAAATGACTATATTAGAACTGAACAATAGATCCATTATTAGAATTTGCATTCAGCACAAATTTCCCAATGGTTTATAAATAACACAACAATACCTTGTGTGGGCAGGGTACAGTTCTGGGAACATCATCAGTTGGCTTTCTAGGTTTAATTCTGTCCCAACTTTCAGATAAAGACAAAGGGTAAAGTTATAAATTGCTGAACAGAATCAGTAAAAACTAACATACTATGACATATCTTACTGTTGATTGCTGATACTATATTTTCGATCCTAAAAGGAGCATTTATTATTAAGCTCTTTTCCAAACATGTATAAATTACAAGCAGGCAAACATAAAGAAATACAAAAGTTAATAAAAGATACACATTTCAGAAAGCATTAACATTACCTTGCAAATTCAGCCAATTGCTTGGGATCACTGAGGTCGAGACCAGGATGCCCCCAGAAGGCAATTTTTTCCCTGTCATGTATTCAGTGAAGTCTGCATCTGAATCTCCAGTGACTGATTCTTCATCAAGCTTTGCCTGTTCCTCTGTGTCAATATGAAGAGAATACATTTAATGCAAACAAAGAAAGAAAAAAAGCTATGTAAACGCCTTTTTAACTCATTCACATTCATATATATATATATATATAGTACAGAACTCATTAAGATAGGACTAAAAACAACCCAAGAACAAACAAAAATCATTGAATCATCTCTTTTCATTTATCTTCATTCTTTATGTTCAAACCTGCCTCTTCTCACCAAACATTCATCCTCTTTATCGCAGTCACTAATTTCCATCATATTTTTCATGTTTTCTTACTCACTTTTTCCATGGATCTTTACTTCCCTCCAGAACAATTTACTATTACAATTTCCCTAATGTTCTCAAGCAAGTACTCCCCCCCACCCTCTCTATCTTTATCAACAATGACTACCTATAATGCAATACTAATAGACGCAGACCTGCTACTCTTGGAATGAAAAAATCCCGACCCAAGCTAAAAATGTCAACATGTGTGAGTTATCTCCTTTATGGTCGTGATTGGTAAAGGGCGTGATGTCAGTTGACTTGTTTATTTGTTATAATTGAATTTTACCCCCTAACATATACATTGATCTCAGGTGAGAGAAAACAGCAATATTAAAGATCAAATAAAGGAGGAAAAGGAAAGAAGAATCTACCACTACCACCCGCTATTCACCCACGGTGGAATGAGTCTCCGATATTAAAAGAAAAGCTCAAATCAAAGTAGCTTCACTTCATTAGTTCAAGTCAAGTCTGAAACTTTTTACCAAGCCTATGTGACTAGCCCTAAAGTAATAACACGCCACCTTGAAAATTTTTTATTAATACTCATGTAGTATTGTAGCCCACATGTTATGTGGTATTGTATGTAGTGTAACATTAACACAATACTATAGGTGCCTGTGTTGATCAGGATGCTGTAAAGTAATATTGTAGACCCTATTTGAGCATGTGTATTTATATGTGCACGCGCGCAAGACAGAGATTGCGCTTTCTTATAAACACAAAGCACAAGTGTCCGGCCTGTATAGGCTTTAATCAACGGATGAAAAAAAAAGTAAATTCAATAGCAAAATAGTAAATGAGGCATAATTCTAGCAAACAACAACAAAAAAGCGCACGATTAAACTTGAAATCTTGAATCCTAAAGGTCTGTAGATGTAATACTCCTACTATTACAAGGCCTACTAATCCACTTTTCCCTGGTTGTCTCTCTCTCATTGAACGGCGATAAATAGTACCTAATAACCCTCTCTTTCTTGGGACATCCGTCCTAATTAGACTTAGACCCTATGTTTTCCGGGAGGATTGGGGCTTGTGTGTGTATAAAATGAGATACAAAAAACCCGGAGGTGCTTGCCAAAAAATCACCATCTGTTAAAAACAAAATACTATCTAACCTCATACATACTTTCAAGGTAAAAAGACCTACAGACTCAAAGCAACACCCCCCCCCCCCCACTAAATATGTTAACATACTGGTTAACATCTACAGCTATCCATATAACGAACCGAAAATTGGGCGAAGCCTATGTCAATATTGTGTCTTGAATTATGGTATCAGTCTCACACTGTGTCACCCTGATGTGAAGGGTCGTATTCAATCACGAAAGACTGCTGCAACTGAAAGCAACCTCCAGAATATCTATTTTCTTTCTTTTATTTCTTACAAAAAAAGCAACCAAGACCCATCTTATCTCACCCCTTCAAAATAAAACCCTCATTACCTCCCTTGATGTGTGCTATTGGAAATCTGTCCAGGAAAAACAAACAAGAAAAATTGTGTAATTACTAGATCTAGATCTATATGAAAAATATATCCAATCATAGTTTTCATCCAACATCAAATTATACATTTCTTGACACAGAAACAGGACAAACATGACTTTGAATGAAGATATGCAAACCTTTAAAAATTTAATACTAACAACACTTACATACTCACTCTCATAACTCTAGATCTAAATGATATTGGCTGGGTTTTATAAAATGAATACCAAGCATTTTCAATGCATGATATCAAATAGTTTAACAATTTTGTCTAAATCTAGATTTCTCGGTCTATCCCATTTTTTCCGTTTTAGCCCTTTATTATTCACTAACTTATGACTTTTCTTGGCAAGATTTGACAAATTAAGACATGCCTATCCTAAAAAATAGATCTAGCCTTTCATTACTTTCAGTGAAGTATCCTTGCTGGTTCTAGAAATTAATGTGAAAATCCTGCTGGAGTTGCTTAAGTCTCTATGAAATAACACGGGCACTCACGCGTACGTTACTACAGCGATAAAAGTCAACCGAGATGTATAAATGACATAGGGAACATGCAGTAAAGCAGAGGTGAACATATCAAATTTTAACTCGTGTTATTAACGACAAACAAGGCGGTGGTCAAATCATCCACTTTGACCTACGATCTTTACTGATGTCACTTCCGTTTCAGTCATAACCACCATGAATCTCAAGGTTACTTGAAGGTCAAAATTACCCCTTATTCTGCTAATCACAGGAACATTAAAATATCACAATTAAAGTGGGTTAGATGTAAAAAAAATGTGTGAAGTTATCATAAATAACACAGTAGCAGCCTCTAAACATTGAGAAAACGGGTTTCGACGTCAAATTGAAATAATACCAGGATCATTTCTGTAGCCGTCGACATCAAAATGGCGGCTGGTCGCCATGTTCATTTTTCTCCGCCATTTTCGTTCTGAATATGGCGGCGCCCATAGAATCATGATGGCCGACAACTTTCAAAACAAACCGCTAGTAACCACTAAAATACCTATTTAGAAACAACCATGGGTACAATTTAGTGGTTCATGCGACCAGGGGCGAACGTCCATAGCCTGATGATGCCCCATACCTCTTTATAGGTCACACCGATCTGGCGATCTAACCGATCTTGGTTCAGAAACAGATTGAGATTACTGAAAGTTGACTTTATAACATTCTCTAGAAGATATCTACAAAATTAATCATAAAGAGTACAAACACACGACTTTAGCTGAAGAATATTACTGGTCTACCTGTCAAAATGAAAGGAAATGTGGAATATAGCTATTTTCTTACCTGAAGACCACATTGTTACCGAAAATTCTCCTCTAACGTCTTGATTTGAACTTGTTTCTGCTCCCATTTTTTGACCGAAGAATCACCAAGTCCAATGTCATTTACTCCAAGTCCACTCGACTGAACACTGTTTCTTGACTTTCCTTTTCTTTTCCCACCTTTACCTTTCTTTGTTGGAGTAACTTCTTCTGTTGAAATCTCTATTTCTGGAGCGGGAACTGGAATAGTATCAGCGTAAACAAGATTATGATCTCCGACAACTTCTTCACGAGTTTGCAACACAATTTCCTCTCCAGCCGACTCAGGTAAAGGCTGCAAAGCAATCATTGGCTGAACAGAAACTTCATCCGTTGTTTCTACTGTTTCTATCGGAATTTCTACTGGTATTGTTTCCACTTCAACTTCTTGAACCTCCACTTCCGAACCTATCACAGACGCCATCTTGAATGTTGTGAAGTGAGAAAAGCTGTGTGACTGTGTGAGAGGGAAGGAAAGAGGTAACGAAGAGCGAAAGTGGAAAGATCAAAGGGCACTGAAAGTTCATAGGTCATCGGGTCAGCAGCATTTCATAGGAATGGCCCATTATTTCTATACACATAAAGATCTCACCATTCCATATTACACTTTTGGATCCTGGAAATAAATTTGTATATGTTTGTTGTCCTGACTAGCTCTACTTTCTACATTTTGTTTAATTTGTTCGAGAGCTTTATATACTTAATCAAGCCTCTTGTTAAAACAGTTTATAGTCATAACATTGTGACTGCTGACTCGATACACCACTTAGTTTTACTATGTCGTAGTACATAGTACATGTACTTTACTTGTGAAATTGGCTGGGACCCCTATACTAACTACATATATCTTTCTCAGATACCATAAATGCAATAATATGGGCAGAACTGGTGCATTCAGGCGTGATTTCAGCTTTGGATTTTTGACACTGGTTCTCCATTCCACTCAGATGAACTGACCTAGTTTGAGTGAGAGGTCACATGAATATTCAAATAGCCTCAACAGGCAAGTAGGCAGGCAGTTAGGCCTACGAAGGTGAAGGCAGTGAAAGCAAGGCTGAAAGGATAAAAAGGGGCTGGCTGCTGCGGTTCTAAGGTCACTTCATAGCCGGTGCCGTTAGTGACGTGAGTCACGGGTTCTGTACAACTACACACGGAAGTTTTCAATTGTAAGGGAAGATCAGGATACATCTCTTCAGTCATGGGGGCGAAAATATCTAGAACTGATTTCGAGTGGTCATACACTGAAGAACCCCATGCAACCAGGAGGAAAGAAATGCTAGGTCAGTAGCTATTTTTTTCTTTGAAATAGAATCTAGATCTAGATGTAGATTTCTAGCTCTAGATTCTATATTGTGACAACGATTATGGTACACAACTCTAGTGATATCACGATGGTCATCTGGGAGGTTGTGGTGATGAAACCAAGAACAGAAACTGACAGAATGATTAGAATGTGATCATTTTAATTTCATGTTCACTCAGTTCTGTCATGTTTTCTCTTTCTATTCTTTGTCTCAAAGTTAGAATCCTGATCTAAGATGATAGCTGATAGTAGTGATAGCGCCATTCGGATGTTTTAAAGATCGTCTTAGGAATTGTTTTGATATTAAATATTGATCTAGATATAGTAGAGTAGAATGCCAGTAGCGATTTTTCTATGTTTAGATTATATGGACGGTGTTCTGAAGTTGGGTCTCAGTAAAGCGACATAATAAAGAGTTTATTTTGAAGGGGTGTGAGATAAGTTGGGGCTTGCTTTTTGTGAGGTATAAGTATAATGAAAATAGTGTTTTAAGAGTTCTCTCTCTCTCTCTCTCTCTCTCTCTCTCTCTCTCTCTCTCTCTCTCTCTCTCTCTCTCTCTCTCTCTCTCTCACACACACACACACACACACAAGGTGACATGGTGTGAAATTATAACAGCAAATTGTGTGACAAGATACTGAGACATCGAGAATGAGACTTGGAAACTGAAACATTACGAAAACTTGAAAATTGAGATATTAAACAGTAAGACATGAGTTAGCATATAATTACTGTTACATGTGACTGAAGTCAGCCATTCTGCAAGACACTTGATAGTGAGAGTTTCCGTATAACTGCACTGCAGTGCACTCAAAGACGGGTCTTGGGAATGCCTCTATTCTGACCAATTACGCTGATCAAACGCACACCACGCCAAACAGAGAAAGTCTATTATTCTAAAGGGGTAAAAGTGATAGTTCATTTCCGAGGCTAACACACACTCAATATATTTCTAATTTCTTATAAAGAGATGCAACACACAGGAGCTCTATCTCAAATGCAGGCTGTGGACCCTCTGCAAAGTGTACAAACCAAAGACTCTTGTCTTCGTATGACCGACAACAACTTCTGGACAGATGTCAATTATTTTAGTAAGAAGCTCCACCCACAAGCAAGAAATAGTGATTGATATAAATAAAATATATCAGTGGCCAATCACATTGCACACATAAGGTCAGCCTGAATGGAGGGCATAACCTTCAGTCAGTAGAAAGAAACCATGTTCAGGGTTGACCAATCAGGGGGAGCATTGTGTTGATGCTAATATTGTCATGAGTGACCAAAATATATCTCCACCTCTTTTTCACATAAAGAATGAAGAGATTAGAATGTTGAAAGTACAGGGAAAAATTGAAGCTTTCATCTGAGTTCAGCGACCAGCAACAAAGGAACTTTGATCTCTCAAATAGGTCCATTTCACATGGTCATGATGACATGTGGTATCTGGACAAGAGGAAGGGCGGCTATTTGAAATGTATAGACATTAGAAACCACAAGAGTCTATCTTCCTACTGTATAGAAAGGACTAACGAGGAGACTTACATCCAGAAGTGGGAGGAATATGTGAAAAACCACTGGATTGTGTAAGGGTGTGGGCTGTTTGGGAGGAGGTGGATTACTATTCAGCTGTAGGAAGGGAACAGCCAAGAATACAAAAACTCATGTCATTGTAAATGAGGAGAGAGGGTGATACTAGTTATAAACAGAGGGTAGGGAGGGAGTTTTCAAAAGCATGTGAAGCATGTAGCAGAGGAGATGTGTTAGGTCTGGGATAGAGCGCGTTGCCGCAGCTGGGGCGGCACACACTTGTGAAAGCAATAAACCAGGGGGGGCTGTTTCTTTCATCATGGGAATGTGTTACCTATGCACTTTGGACTCGGTCATGGGATTAGCGAAAGGCAGTTGGACACTTCCTCTAGTATTAGTATTATAGTTCCATCATTTTATTTAGACATGTGAGAATGAATTTGATTCCTTTAGAAATAAAGATATAATGACGCTGTTCATTGAAACTCTTCTACATAAAATTCGACACAGCCAATCACGCTATTATTGAATGACTGGAGTAAAGCCTGACCATGCAGCCATGTGCCCCCCTCCCCCCACTCTATATGTTACCTCATGTCTCTCGTTCTCTCCTCTCTCCTCTCTCATGTTCTTCGTCCTCTCTATTTGTCTCTCTTTATTTTCCTCGTTCTCTTTGTGTCTCCTGTTGGTTTCCTTTCCTCTTTCTCTCTCCCATTCTATCCCTCCCTCCTCTCTCTCCGTCTCTCTCTATGGCAATTGTATTTCGTTTTCTTCTTTTTTTTGTGTCTTTTCTTTTTTGTTTATTGTTGTTATGAGGCTTGCTCTGTTGATGAACATTGCTCGATGGGTCGTTGCACCAATGGCTCTATAAATATTAGTTTTGTCCAGCATTGTTTAGTGTTTATTTGTTTCTATGTCTCCTTGTTGCTTATATGGAGGTTGGGCACACTAAAGATTTCTCGGTCCTGACCCATTTTCTATCGTTTAGTATTATACTTATATATATGCTTTTCATATTCCTCTTCATTAGAAATGGGCGAACTGCAGCATTATTCCTTTTCATGTTTAATAAAAGTAGGCTGTAATAGATGTTATTGTTAGTAAAATGCAATATAAACACGATGAAAATAATAACAAAATTAATTGCCCGCTATGTCACCTCACTCAGCAAAGATAAAAAACCAATCACAATAATCACAGGTACGTCGGGGTCAAGCCTCGTCAGCGGGATGAGAAAACTATTGGTGCCACGTGCAGAAGCCTTGTACACAGCGGAATGAGATTATTGACCCATATTGAGGTCAGCCGGCAGATTAGCCTTATATAAGAGTTAAGATCACATAATAATAGGCCATAGTGGAAGTGAAAGCGGAGAAAGTTAATAATAATTCAATACTAATACTATAAATTTGAATCAAAGCCATTATATTACATAGATCCTGAGATGGAGGAGAGAAAATATCAATGATTAGCATACTATCAATTTAACTTATATATAGGTGCAATGGGCATGGTGTACTGAGTTGAAATATGTCTTTTTTTCTGACGCTTCTGGTTGCCATGGAAACGACGGCCATCCTGGATCCCCCCCATTTCATCAAGTTCAATATCGATAGACTTTCTCATTTTTCAACAAATTTCTTTGAAACTTGGCACACACCTTATTTGATACAATATCTAAATTTGATCAGATCGGATTTTTGTTTCATTACTAAGTTTTGATTTTATGAATTTTTGAAAATAGCATATATGAGAACAACCAAAAATATACAAAAATATTGTTTAAAAAAAAGCATGTGATTATTTCTTTGTTTTCCCCCATTCATCATCCATACCAAATTTCTTGAAGATACGTTGAGAAATAAAAAAAGTAGATAGGAAATAATGAAGAAAAAAGACATTTTGAGAAAATCGTACTTTTCTTTATTTTCTGGTATTTGAATACATTGTTCTCCAATAAACCTAAGTAAAGAGTAGGATATCATAAAAGAAGCTCTGTGTCGATTCTTTGAATTTATACGAATGTTTTAGAAACAATACTGACCTATCTTTCAACACAGCTATTATGCAATAAAGGACATAAATATTATCTAAAGTATAGCAATTTGGTACTCATTTTGAATGTCACAATAAACGCTATCCAAAGCTAACTTATTTGAGGATCTATTATGAATATTGCCTTAGATTTGGCTGGAATATGTCTCGCAGCCCTTAAAGAGACTTTTAGGACATTTGCGGAGTACGGTAGCGCCGTCCTGGATGTAACATGTTTGGTTAACTTCTTAACGTTGTTGAGATAGTTGATATTTTAAAACTGATAATCAAGATCTTTGACAATTTGAAGGGTAACCAAATTTGCATGCACCATTGAAAGTGCGTTCAATAATATGAAATGGGAATTCCATATTATAAGTTTTAAAAATGTGTGCCCTGTAAAAACTGTGCAGCCAATTATCTTATTACATAACATTAGATGGAGTGTCATTTTGGCAATTTTTGCTGCAAAATATTAAATATCAACAAAATTATAAAAAGCAATTCATTCATGTCTCTTGTTTTTTGTGGACCACCCTGCGTTCTAGACTTTATCCCTTTCCCCCGAAGAAAAAGTCATATATACTGTATATAATGAATTTCATAATAAAATGACTAGTTATTTGAACATGACATATATGCTCAGTGCCATTAGCAAGATCACTTTCGCGAGATTTCTATTGTTTTGCTTCCCTGTCAGCCATGTTGACAAGGCAACAGCAGAGTGACATTGAAGACGATCAGAATATTCCTCCATAATCAGAAAATAGTCTTTAGTTCATACAGTGGTTTGTTAGTAAAGAAGTCATTTTTTATCAACGTGTATGATCATTTAAAAAAAATAGTTTTGCTAGACTTGGTGCGATTGCAAAACCTATCGATGTGGCAAGTCTCGGGAATGGGTCAGCAAACAGCAAGCACTCAAGCAACCGCTAAGTACTGCTTGCTGTAAGACTGTATCTATGAACACTATCATTTGCACTGAGGTTTTAACAGTGAAAATGTTGGTGTGGTATGCTGGGGTACAAGAACAAGGTCATTGGAACTTTGTACAATTAAAGCAAAAAATCATGATTAAAGCTAGACACTGCTCAGTAAAACAAGTAATTTCTTGAACAAACGTGCAAATGTGGCAAATATGAACCCAAAGAAACTATTCTTATAGTGTTGGGCTACAAAAAATGAAGGGCTATAGAGCAATGTTGGTGAAGAATATTTTTCTTGAGGACTATAACTTAAATACTATTGCAGCTTGTAGTTGTAGCACTAACTTTCACAGGATGATATATGAGGATTATGTTATTAACACAATCGCACAATGTCTCTTCCAAAAATATTTTGTGTATACATTGTGGAGATATTATTATTATTTAATGAAGATACACATGAAATAAAAAATGAGTGCATGGTAGAAATGAAGGTCATAAATGAAGTTATGATAATAATATCATTTATATAGCTCTTTCCAAGCAAGAAAGCAAGAAAGGTCTGGAAGCGCTTTAACAATACAAATATGATAAAAACACCTCTAAATGAAAAAAAGCAAAAACAAAAGGGAGAAAATGGTCGATAAAGGGTTAAAAAATTAATACATTTGGGATAGGAAATGTTCATGGACTCGTGTGAACAAGTAATGTTAAAATATCAGATAAGAATAAAGCAGTAGTGTTAAAGGAATTTAAATAAATAAGCTCATTGTAAGCATTTGCAAGTAAAATAAATGAAATAAAATGGTGAATCTAATGTATAAGTTATGGTACTTAATTGATTTAAGGAAACGATTCTTGGGGCTCAGGCACTGTTTATCTGCAATATCTATATGTATGAGTGTGTGTTGCTTTTTCATTATTATTTTTACTTGAGCATTGTAATTTTTGTTCAAATTGTGAATGACAACTCTTTTTCGCTTTAAAAAATTTATTTTCAGTCAAATACCCTGAAATGAAGAAACTCATGGGCGCTGATCCTAAATTCAAGTACCTTGTAACCTTTATGGTCCTTCTACAGTTGTTATTCTGCCTTGCCATCAAAGATCAGTCATGGACAACAGTTTTTATTATGGCCTATATTTTTGGTGGAACCATCAACCATTCACTCACTTTGGCCATTCATGAGATTGCTCACAATTTGGCATTTGGTCACAGCCACCCCCTTCTGAATCGTTTATTTGGATTCTTTGCCAATCTTCCTATCGGAGTACCCATGTCTATTTCTTTTAAAAAGTATCATCTGGATCACCATCGCTATCAAGGAGACGAAACTAAAGATGTTGATATCCCATCATCTTTTGAGACATCATTCTTCACTCGCACGTTATATAAATTCATATGGGTCCTGCTACAGCCCTGGTTCTATTCCATTCGACCGTTCTTCGTCAATCCCAAACCTCTCAACATTTATGAGGGCAGTAATATAGTCATCCAGTTTGCTTTCAATATCCTACTGTACCAATTTGTAGGCTTCAAGGGTTTGGCATATCTAGTGATTGGCACCTTTATGGCCACCAGTCTGCATCCAATGGCTGGCCACTTCATTTCTGAGCACTACATGTTTGTCAAAGGCTATGAAACTTACTCATACTATGGGCCGTTGAATTTACTCACCTGGAATGTTGGCTATCACAATGAGCACCATGACTTTCCCAGTATACCTGGATCAAGGCTTCCTCAAGTAAGTTTTATTTTTTATTGTTGTCTTATTTTTTAGAATGATCTAAATTTAACCTTTGTTTGAGCTTAATTTTTGAAAGAAGTGGAATGCACCAGGTGTTTAAAAAGCTTGTTATCCTTAGAATTATCAATAAAAACCAAAGCAGAAAAAGGAGCACTGTTAAAATTTAAAAAAATGTGGATAAATAATCGGGGTTGACTATACTAAAGTTTTATGTTATTCATTCAATTCACAAAGTGGCAGTCACCTCTTACACAACATACTTCATATGCCGACCCCCATGTGAAATGTATTATTGTGCACGACAGACAAACTTTAGATGACTCAACGGCACTGATCCACTGGTATTTCCCGGACATGGTATGAAACAGTGTTTCTCAGTTTACGATGGGATTAGAAGGCCTGCCGACCCAACTGGTCCTTGAGATAGTCTCACGAGTAAATATCCAGCAGGTTAATAGGGAGCCCAGGCATGTGTAATGTCTTATGTTCTCTTCAAAACATCTGCTTAGAGGGTGACCTGAAAGAACGATTATCAAGAGACCCGTGGGTATAAACAAGATATTTTGACCAGCAATGTATCGACTGCTCAGTAGGAATTCTACATGATCTAGACCTCAAGTTTATCCCAAAGTAATGACAGAACAACGCTCATGCTTCTTTGAGAGACCTTATTTTGTGATATTATACCACGACGCCATATGTTTTTTCTTGTGCATTTTGCTCTATTGTAACGGTTGAAATAAATCAAAGCAACGACATGTCACTCACATAGATACACTAGCTTCCTTTCAACTTTGGTGCGATTCCGCGACAAGTGCATAAGTTATGATATTATTTAAGAATCACAAGTTTTTGAAACAGTAAGTGTTTAATAACATTAAAAAGTTGTAAGAACTAGCTGTTAAGTCTTTTTTCTTTTACATTCAACACATTTTATACATAATATATATCATAGTGAACAAATACTAAATACTAGGCAATGGAAAGTGTAAAAATAATTGAATCGTTCCAATTTGTAATGATGTAATATCATGCAAGAAGACTATTTAGTATTTATTTCTTCTCAACAGGTTCGCAAAATTGCTCCTGAATACTACAGGAATCTACCTTCTCACAGCTCTTGGGTTAAAGTTATTTGGGATTTCATTTTTGACCCGGAAATTGGACCGTACTCACGTATCAAACGCAGGGTAGAATCTAAAGAGGTGATGACGACATCCAAGTCTACTAATGGGATTAGCAGCAGCCATTCGCATGTATCTAAAGTTAATGGTATGTCAGAGAATTCCGCCAACGGTCATGCGAAGGTAAATGGAATTCATGATAAATGCGAATGAGAAGCACTAATTAAAGAAGGTGTCCATGAAAATACCTTCTATTATAATATCTTTGGTTTTATTTTATTATCTTCTGACAAGCATTTGCTTCGTTTTAGTTATTGAACTGCAGGATGTAAAAATCTTCATCAGATCATGTTATGGTATACAAAAAAAAAACCTCACCCAATACTCACAGAATGAATGACTTATATCATGTCAGGTCTCTGATGCCTTACTGTTTTGCATGCATTTTATGTGTATCATGTCGACACCAAAAAGTTACACAACAAGGACTGCAGAAACGTTTATGAACCTTCTTCTTAATTTGGCATATTTTTTTTTTCTAGTTTTCATCACAAGCATATATTTTAATACATTCTAGGTGGTGAAGAAGCAGAATTTGTTGCATTTTTTTGTTGTAATTTTGTTGCTACAACATGGGAATCAAAATATCGGTAAGTTCAGTATTCACTACTTAAAGGGTGTGTTTCATTTGTCATTTGACTGATGACTAATAATAATAAAAAATTATTATTAATGCCCTGAAATCGGATGTGGTGCCTATGCATAATGTGCTGTTGAGTTTTCTATTTCTGTTATGTATGTATATATCCAAAGACTTGATTATATGGTGAAAATTATATATCCTTGAGCTTCTTAGCATGATGATATTTTCTTACTCATAGGCTTTATAAATTGAATGTCTTTTTTTAATTAAAGGCAAATGATAATGAAAACAGTCTTAAAAGCTTGATGTTAAACTGTGTTAACATTATTACAATTGACTTTATGAACGATGTTTCATTTTTCTTGGTATTTTCTGATGCTTTTAATGAATTGTTATTTTAAGACGCCTTGAGTCTTATTTTTTGATTTCCTTAAACTAAAGCTTTATTTTCTTCTTTCTATGACATTCAGTGGAAGATTGCATTAAATCAACAATATTGAATTGGATTAATGATAACTTCAGTGGACGAGATTCAGATATAGAGAGGAAATCAATTGTTGGTTTGAACTTGATATGGTCTTTTTCCTTGTTATTGCTAATATATTATACTCTTGGTGATATTTCAAACAAGGGTTATTTTCCTTTTAGTTTTAAAACAATATTTTTTTGATGAATATCAGTATTGGAGGAGAAATTTCATGATGGGCTAAAATTGTGTCACATGATATATCTCAGTGTGTGCTGCACAACTATGGTGTGTTCCTTAGCTGGTAATTAGTCTTATCTGACGTCAAAGCTACCAAAATTGAAATTGTGGAGTAAGATGACAGCACCCGCTAATTGTAACATTACTGCTTGTGAATAAAAGCAATTGAAAGACTTCCATAAAAATAATGCATGGGATTATTCTCTTTCAGTTGACACAAAGGTTTAAATCAATTTTTATCCATGGAATGTCTTGAGCCTAAATGGCGCCGCCAATTTGCTCTCTTGCAGGCTGGAGATGTTTTGCATTTGCTTTCAGATGACTTGGCGAACGCTCTCTGCAGAACGTTGTGCTAGCAAAGTATAAAAACAAGTTACTTGTCTATTAAAAAATGTAGTTATGTTCAAACTTTGTACTTTCCATGGGATAAAAAAAAAGTTTCCCATTGAGGTAATGTTGGTCAGCATTTAGTTTGAAATATGGAGCTTCCCCTTGCTGTTTTTGTATTCACTTTGTCTTTCAGAAAGAATGTAAAAAGTTTTTTTTTTTTTATATCTCACGTCATTTCCCTCCTCATTATACCTAGAAATTGTACTGTCTCTCTTCCATTTCTTTTTCACAAAAAAAAAAAAAAGAATGGTAGGTGCTCCTCTTATTATTAAGATTGCCAAGAAGAGATTGTGGATTGTCATTCCATTTGTATGTCTTCTTTACGTTTGATCATACTTCTAGTGTTTGTGTTTGTTGCATTTCTATGGTAGGAAAGCGTCTTTTTATGCAGTCTTCCCTTTCATAGAAAGGCTAAAATAAGGACAATTTGCAGCTGTGTCTGATTCACCAATGCTTCATTAACATGTTGCATAGCGTAGCAATGCCTTTTCTTTCTTATTGGTCAGTTTTTCTGTCTCTATTTCCTTCCTCACTCTTTTCAGTCTATCCCAGGCTGTCTCTGTCTGTCTGTTTCTCACTCCCCTTCCTCCCTTCTCTCTCTCTCTCTCTCTCTCTCTCTCTCTCTCACTCTCTGTCTCTCACTCTCACTCTCACTCTCACTCTCTCTCTCTCTCTCTCTCTCTCTCTCTCTCTCTCTCTCTCTCTCTCTCTCTCTCTTCTGCTTTCAATATGTCTCGTATGTGATGTTGATTACCAGTATTAATTAAATATTTTAATTTTGTGTCGTCGCCTCCTCCACAACATTTTCCCATTGTATACAAAGTTAAAAGATTGCACAGCATTTTACATAAATTTGCACTGATGCCCTGTTTAATTTGACTTTAGTAAAGAAATAATTAAGGCCATTTTCCTGTTAGATACAATTCCACAAACTTAAGCTCTGGGTTGAAATGTTAAAAGAAAAGGAACCCAAAAATAGACATTTTTTTGTCAATATGTCACAAAAGCTCTTTGAAGGAACAAAATAGTTTGTAACACACCAGGTTCTGCAGCCTTTCAAGTAAATGGCTAAAAGTTAAAGTGAAAGTTTGAACGGATGGGAGATGAAAAAGAAGTTTTGATTCGGGCAATTCAATACATGTTACAATTAGAAAGTGGATTTGAATTTTCTATTTTATCGTAGACGGTCTCATGTGGTCTTTGACTGCTCAAGTAATCTTTGTTATGGCTCATATGTCCATGATGAAACAGTCATAATCTATGCATGTGAAGGCTTAAAATGAGGAGGATTGTCCCCATCTTTGACAAAGTTTATTTGAAAAGGTTCCCTTCTTTGTCTACATTCATAGAATTTTGAAGGTTGATGCTCAATGCCTTCAATTTCAAAGTCATCGGAATTTGGTGGGCTTTTCAATCCTTCTAGATGAGCTTTATGAGGAGTACTTTAGAATTTAACACTATTCTTTGTTTAATAGAAAAATGAATTTGTCTTCAAGATATTAGTTTAATGTCCTTAAGCCATTCTGATCAAATGAAACTGGATAATTGATGTGGCCAAATTGAATAATTTTGATGTGTTTGAAATTTGTCTAAGTGAAGGGGCTCACTCAATAGATTGATAAATCATAAATCATTGTTGTTGCTATTGTCCTATCACTCTAATTTGCTTAAGTTGGGAAAATTTGTTTGATCACATCTCTTTTATGAGTAGTGAATTTTGAAACACGTTTTAAGTTATGTCGGAAAAGTAATGCTGATCACATCTCACCTCCCAAGTGCATACATTAAGTTGTTATTCTTATGCTTTGACATTTTGGTTATGTCGAAAATATCTTTGCCAAATCATGTAAGAGACTTAATAGATGTATGCACAGTTGAAAATATTTTTTTGCCATGGCTGTTGTGCCACTGCTGTAATGTGATAACAATTTTGTGCAACTGGTCAAATTTTTTTCTTTATTGTTGTTGGATTTTTATTACATCCCTACTCATTGGCTTTCAGGCCATCTCAAAACAGTATTTCAAGTTTGTGTGTCTTTATTGTTAAGTCTGATATACTTTCTCTTTCGGTACTTCTCCATGCTTCTTTGATTGACTCATTTATTTGAGAAACTTGATATATTTGATATAATGGCATGGAGAGGAGAAAATTTCATCATTTACTTCATCTCTTTGCATATAAATGTGGTTTAAAAAAAAGCTATCTCAGCTTTATACTACTTTGCTTATTTATTGTGCTGTATAGATCCTTTGTGCTTTCAGTCAGTGTGCTGAAAAATACTTGGAATTTTATCCAGTTCGGTAGAAGCCTAAAGAACGGCTAAGAAAGCCTTTTTATCAAGACCTGTCTTATATGAGTATGACTATAACAATGTTTTCAACCAAAGGTTTCATTTAAAGCCATACATACATTTCAGTTTCTTGAGGTGCTTGCACAGTTGTGATGCAATTTTATTGCTTATCTTTTCAAATACTGTTTGTTTCTCTGCAAATTTGTATTGATTTGCCAAATATATACTCTTTCATTTCTTTTGGTTTTGTTATGGTTCGAAATGAATGGTTTTTCTTTATATTAGCTTCTGTTAATTTAAAATTACTTAGATCTGTATGTATTCCTAGTTTCTGTGTCATATTTTGTTATTGTGGTGTTAATGTAGACAAAATTTGTAATACTCAACCAATGTTGTGTGAAGTCTTGTCAATAAGGAAAAATATTGTTGTAAAAAGCTTGTAGCTTATGATCTAATGATGAAATGAAGAGAATAAACAAATGCATTTATATTTTTTATTCTCTGTGCATGTCTCTTCTTACGTGTGCACGTTATGCGAGGTGATTTCAGTTATGATTTGCTTTTGATTTTTTTTTATTGACTAGTTGGCGGGTGCTCTTGTCCTGTCCTACTTCTTCCCTTCACCCTTTCACTTATCTTCCACTTTGCTGTTTCCGCTTAATTCACCCTCTGATCACCACATATGGTGGATGGGGGAATTTTTAACCAAAACAAAATTTTTTGTTGTACCCCATTGAGTCATATTTTCAAAAAGACTAGAACAATCTGCGTAAAGAAAACAACTGGTGCCCTGGCGCTTATTTAAGATTTATGTTTCTTCAGAGCGTTAAAATTGTTTCCTTCTTTAAATATGAGAGGGGCCTTCTTCTTTTAAAAGTATTGAATTGATTTAATACTTACAACTTATTACCTGCTGTTGGTAATTTTGTGATTATGGTATGCCTTATTCCTTCGGAGGAAGAATCAGCTTGAAAGTTGCAAAACAACTGAATGACGAAATTAGGGCTTTAATCATTATGGTATTGTGAAGTGTTCATTTTTCTGTGTTGTGCATGTTTTGAAGTTTTCAATTTCAATAATTTCAGTTTGGAGATGTTCTGATGCAAATAAAGTGTCATCAAATCTGGAAATTATTGAAATTAATAGTAGCTAAAACAAACAAAAATTATTTGAAATTTTCATTACGTTTGTGTGATTATTGACACTTTATTGCACTTTTACCACCATAACTTATTTACTTTTCAAAAATTACTTGAAATTAGCATGTGTATTTGCTTGTTCTGTGTTTATAGTTTGTTCGATGGAAATTGAGTTACTATGAGTTTTAAACACATGACTGTGGTACACAGAATAAAAACACCTTTAATTTGCATTATTTTCCATACCAGTAGTTATTCTATAATTAAATTCCTTTAAATTGTGCCCAATGTGAGGACTTATTAACTTTTTTTGGCTTAAGTTTGGACGGATTCTATTTGAACCCCCTCCCCAGACATAATGTATATGCCAAATATGATTATATGCCTTGATAACTTGTTTATTCATGCACATTGTGTGTAAATTTGGTACCTGTAGCTACAGAATTAAATTTTAATGAATTTTTTTCCAATGACAAACGGTGCACGGTGATACTGCCCCTTATGAAATATAAGCACTTTAGTGCAATTCAAACAGTTTAGACAAAGAAAAGCTCAAAGTTTAAAGCCATTTTTGTTGATGATGGAAAAACAGCCAAATTTGTCTTATTAAAATTATATATATGTATATATATATATATGTATATGTATATATGTATGTATATATATTTACACCATGTTTTCTTTAATTGTTTGCAAGTTCTTGTATGCATGTAACCATATGTCTTGATCAGCTGATAAAGCCTTGTTGTCTTAAGATTAAGGGTATGCATGCTCTCAGTGTTATATGTTGGGTTGGTATTAAGTGGTCCTAGGTTTGAATAGAGGCAATGCTACGTCTGAGGTGGTGTTTCTTGGAAACTGTGCTCAATACAAATTTCCCCATGCTAGCCAGGTGCAAATGGGTATCAGCATCAGCTTGGTAGTAATACCAATGACAAAACGAGTGTCATGCCCATATGTATGAGACTGCATTATCGCTTTTCAGCTTCATGCTATAAAGAACATGATACGGTCCAGCTATGGACTTCCAACGGTGATTTCTTGCTGTTAATGCTATTGCTAGTCAACGCTATTGCTATAAATTTGAAAGAGATATAAAATACGCTAATTATGTATGAAGTTGGCAGTGGTGGTGTTTTCTTTGGATGACTTTTTAAGTTAGCTTCTCTTTTGGTGCTGTCCAGTTAGAGTTTGAATTACACCTTCTTGAATGCTCTTCACATGTGTGTGTATATATATATATATATATATATATATCGCTATAAACTATATATATATATATATATATATATATAATTCTAAAGGATCATAAATAATAATAATAAAAAAACCCACGAGATCACTTTAATTTTGGATGTGGGTAAAATCAAAATCAAATTAAATTATGTGTATATAAATGGAAGGAAATGGAATATACATGTATCTTCTCTGCTTCATTGTACATGAAAGTAGTTAATTGAAATATCCTGTATATATATTGTGTATTCCTTTGTATATTGTGTGTTCTTTTAGAAGATAAGGGAATCATATCTCCTTTGTACTGTCTATTTAGTATTTAGATAAAGAATGCACCTCTTGTGTGTTCATGGCAATGGTGGAAGGTAAAGCTTAATAGAAAGGAGAGGGAACGCAGTAAATACGCTAAGACATCAAACATATGGTGACTTTACTATCTCCATAGGGCGAATACATTGTTTTATGGTGCATACACAATATGCATAACAAACAAATACCCACACACCATACACACACACATACATGTGCTCACATAATTATTTTTCCACATTGATATGTACATGTATACATATTAAACATAAGTCCTCACATTACAACCAATAGTTTAATACATTTTCATATATAATACATTGTGTAGATGCTGAATAAGGAGTATGCTTAAATCAAGAGATTGAAAGAGAGCATGGTCTACAAATACATGCATGCATATACTATAGATCATTTTGTATGCATCCTACATGGAGGCAATGTACGTTGTATTGTATCCACATTGTATACACCTGCATACATTCACATGGACAGATAATTTTAAACACATACACACGTGTACACTTAACGTTCAAAGAATATGTATTATATAGAGAAAGAAATCAGTTTAATTTTAAATGTAATACGGTTTTAATTATTTTCTATTACTAGATGTCTACATATTATATATATGAATCAACACTACCTATATATCTTTTTTGTGTGTTTGTATATAAGGATATGTATATCTTCTTATGTAAAGCTGACTTTCTCAGCTTTTAGCATGTTAACTCAGGAACCACTGCATCCAAGGCCACCATATTTCGCACGTAGGTTTCAATGCAGCCCATATCAAAACCATCATGAACCAGTTCCATTGGATGTCTTTAGAAGAACATAGAGCCAGAAATATAATTAACATTTTCTTTAAGGCTATAAATGGCCAACTGATTATTCCATTAGATCAGCTTAAACTTAATACAAAGACAACCAGATCAAGGTATCAAACATACATGGTTTCATCTTCAAACATTGATTGTCACCTGCACTCTTACCCTAGTAGTAGTACAGTAAGTTGTGTGAAGCTGTAGAATGGATTGCCAACAGAAATAAAACTTAGAACACAGAATTAAATACATCACTTTAAAACCAAAATTGTATTTATATTTTTGTGTTAAATTAAAATATGCGCGCGACAGTAATACTCAAGAATTGAGTTGATCAGTTATAAGTATTATGAAGAAGAAGAAATAGCCTGCTTTAGGTTCTTAGCGAATTAACTATTGATCAAATTAGCATTTGAATTAATTGGGAAAACAATTTTTTACCTGCGATCGAGGAAACGTTTTAGTGGTACTAGATCTAATTCCTTAATTTTCGGTCATTACAATAAAAAAAGCCCGCGTAACCTCAGTATCATGTACTGATTCGATCTAATAATAATAATAATAATAATAATAATAATAATAATAATAGTCCTGCTTGATATCACCCGTACAGGATACAGTGGTGTCTGAGTTAACCGCAAAGTTGGAGATATCTAGCTTTAAAGTAAATATAAATTATAATCCACCATTGTCTCCGGGCATGCTTGTCCATTGTATATATTATATACTCATACAAGGCGCCCTAGCGATGACCAGGGTAACCGATTTTTGTTGTTTTAAAGTTGAATTTCAAATTAGTTTTTTTGCTTAATCTTTTCTATGCCCTCGATTTGTATAATACATTTTCATGTTCCGCCATTGAATTCATTGTGTGATTTGTTACCAAAACTTTGTTTTTCTAACTTTTAAGCTTTAACTTTAAAAAACGCATTACAAAAATTCCTATGGGGCTTTAATATTATTTAATGTCATTTCCTCCACTTTCGACATGCCCCTTGCCTCACTGTTTGTCTTTACAAAAATCGAGAATGAAACCAAAGCTGTGCGGTTATGAGTAGAAAAGGTTGTACGAGATTTTTTTAAAAAGAAGAAAAGTGTAAAACCTTGTCCCCGGATTCGAACCCTGAACCGACATATTCCTTTTGCATCTCCTCACTACACCGCGACATGCGCTTGCTGACATGCGCTCATGAAGGGTGACTTTAAATGACAGCAGAGATAGATGTTATCCGAAGCGATCATAGTTCTTCTGTACGATGTTTCGACATTATTTAGATATAGATCTAGATTTACATATGGTCGATAGTGTATTCGATAGCATCAAGCTGATGTCTTCGTTGACTGACAGTGCCCCTCTGCTGGTCGACGGAGAGCTCCAGGCAAAATAATAATAATAATAATAATAATAATAATAATAATGGTGGACACTTCTTGTGCGTAACATATCCCACCGCAGATTGGAGACTGTACTTTGCGCGCATAAAAATCGTCTCCAGAAAGATATTTCATTTATCGTTCTAAATTGCGCGCATAAAAATCGTCTCAGAAAGATATTTCATTTATCGTTCTAAATGTCAATGTCAAAGGCACAACTATCGCCTGTTTGTCACCTTTACAGAAAGTTTGAGCCTGATCAGTTGAGCAATAAAAACCGCTAGGAGGACTGCATTGTCAACTTGTTTATAATTTATATACATTATAATAATTATAAGAACGTTGCATTTGATTAAACGCAAAGATACCTGTATTCGGACTTGGTTTTATTTTACCCTTGTATTCATAAAAAAATTTTTTTTCTAGTACTTCAACTACTTCAAGGCTTTTTTGTTCGTTTTATTTAATGGTTTTAGATTTTAAAGATTCTTGTTGAATTTGTTGTTACTCCCCCTCCCCCCCACCTAATCATTTTGTGTTCTTAGCTTTATGTTAATGTTATGCATCAACACATTAATGTAAGCCTTTAAAATATATATATATATATATGTATATATAATATTGTTTTAAATCTTAACGGTATGAGATTGAAATTTGTGAGGATCTTGGTAATAAAATTAAAGGTGATCTTAATAAATGTTGTTGCTGCCATTGTTTCATTTTGGATGTTTTGTTATTGTTTTCAAGTAAACTACTTAGATTTTGTATGTTTAAATAATTATATTATTATACATAGCAACACATGTATTCATGCTTTCATGAAATGTAATCAGATTTAACTATGAAAAGGTTAAGCCCGAAATTGATTCATATTAGGAGCAAGAAAAAGACATTTGATGAACCAAGATTCCCCTGACTCCTCTGTGGGCAGGTTGGCGTGTTTCGGTTAGGTCATGCTTCTTTCCTTTCTCATTCTTTCGCCTGTCTTTTATCTTGTTGATTGTTTACTAAAATACTTAATTCACCCTGACATCATCGCATGATAATAAGGTGGATAGGGTAAATTTCAAACAATCAATTAAAACCCTGACTCCTCCGTTGGCAGGTGGGCGTGTGGTGTGCTGCTGGTAGAGGTCAGACTTCTTTTTCCTTTCTCACTCTTTTACCAATCTTTTATCTTATCATTTACTCTTAAAAATATATTTTACCTGATTGCATGATAATATTAATAATAAGGTGGACAGGGTAAATTTCAATCAATTATCAATCAATTAAAACCCTGACTCCTCCAAAAACCCTGATACGGTTACGGTAAGGTCGTATATATGTCTTCTGTATTAACATTACTAGGTAAATAATTTTATTAGGAGGCCTTGGTTCAAGGTATATAATTTGGGAACGATCGTGACTCAGTAGTACTTATTCGGAGCTGAATTGTGTGTCTATTGAAATGAAAGACTAGAGAGAATCACGCCAGGCTTTACCGCCCCAGTACACAGTCCTTCACATAAAGCCTGTGGTAAGCTCTGCTAAATAACAATCATTATTTATACCGCTGTTACTGTTACTACATTATAATAATGGAAGTAAGATCGATCGTTACGTGTAATCACGATAGGCTTTTAAACCACACCTCTTTCTATTATGTATACATTCTAAAAATTGCAAGAACACATACAGAATGATATTATTATTTTTATTATTATTATTAAGGGTGGACGTGAACATACAAAAAGACAAAAACAAAACAAAACAAAAAGCTAGGAAAATGATTCTGTACAAATCTACATAAATTTTTTTTTTCACAATTTGAGGAAAAAATGTTTCACCATTTCTTTCAATTCACTCAACTCTGCAGGAGGTTAAAAATTAGATCTAGGAATAATAGTTTTGGATTTATTTTATTCGTTCGTGCTCGATCGAGCGTTACTAGTGTAAGTACAAGGTAAGCAATACTACCACCAATGGCAATAGGTAGGCTAGTAAGTATAGTATACATAATAACAATGTTTCATTGATCAATAGAATTATTGTTTTGGTAGGCGTTTGGCGGGTGCTACTAGTAAGTCCTACTTCTTTCACTCTTTTACCTAACCTTTTATCTTGCTATTTCCATTTTTTCACTATGAAATCACCGCAAATGGCGCACGGGTAAATTTCAATTAATGAAAACAAACGAACATATGTTTTGTGCTTAGGTCATGTGAATATACTGATATATTGTTACAGTATAGATTCTGTTACAATTCTAAATTATATGGTGGGGTTTTGTCTTTGTTGTTTGTTTTGTGTGTGTGTCTGTGTCCTTAAATTCTTTTCCTGCAAAACTGTATTTATCAAGCTACAAACTACAACACACGTTATATATGTATATATATATATATATGTATAATATAAACCAGTTTGCCCGTAGACGATGGTTGGTTGTGCTTTATTTTATTTTATTTTATTGTAATAGAGCTGGCTCTCTCGAACGTCGACTGTGGTGAACTAAATAACCATTCTACTGGACACGCCATGTATTAAGTACGATTTTTAGATCGATTACTGAAGTTACGTGGGGGTTTTATTGAACTCAATGAAATTGAAACAATAAAAAGTTTCCCAGATCGCAGGCAAACATTCTTCGTTCAATTAATTCAAATATTGCCTTGATCCTAAAACTAATACTGATACAATCAGAATCTAAAGCAGAATATTTTAAAGGTGCAACATCGTGGTCTATGGTGCAGTGCTTCTCGGTACTCAAACTCAAAAGTTTGAGATAGCCAGATCTAAATTGTAATGCATGTACACGGTATTCATGTACATCAATGGTTTTGTTATCTTTCTTTAATCATTCGATTTAAACTATCCGCTTGTCAACCTACCCATTCACATTCAGTATTCAGTCTGGGTTTTGTTTTTTTGTAAAATAAGTTTTAATCCTTTGCATTTTTGCATGCACCCTGTTACATAATATTATTACAGTTACAGTCGATGTCAATTAAAATTCAGCCAATTCTGTTGGTTTGTCGTCTGTCAGACATGCGATGCTATGTTTCATTTTGTTCTTCTTTTTCTCCTTTTTGTATGTTCGTGGGCGGTTGGTGGGAGGTACTGGTAGGTCTTCCTTTTCACTATTTCACCTCTCTTTATTTTGCTCTGTCCTCTTAATTCACACTGAGGTCACCATATGGCAGACAGGATAATATGCTAGACATGGGTAATAAGGTAGATAGGGTAAATCTCAATGAAACAAATTTGTCTTTCAGAAGAACATGATTTAAGGAGATTGACACACACTCATAGTGAATAGGGTACATAATGTTTCTAAGAAGATCTCACACCCACCAACCCTCCCTGCAGTACTGCAACTGTTTGCTTACACTCAAACATCTTCTTTTAGGTGTAGTGGGGTGTATGGGTTGTAACGGATATGTTAACAATGAGCTAGTTTCTGTTCCATATTCATGCTACATGTGAGGGGTGATCGATCTAAAATGCAAACTGTATATTGAACGCACAGCATTTCAATTATTGATACTTTGATGAATTCATTCTTTCTTTCTTTCTCAATTCCTATTTACCTTTCGGTGTATGGGTTCAGATGCTCGAGATGATCTTTCTCCAGGATGCCTTGTCCTGGCTTTTCTGTTTCCTTCCAAAAAAGTTAAATTTCTATGCTTCAATGCCTCTTTTATATCTTCTTCCCACTTTCTCCGAGGTCTGCCTTTTGGTCTTTTACCTTGGGCTTTAGCACTGTATACTGATTTAACTATTCTATTGTCATTCATTCTGTTTACATGTCCAAACCATCTCAATTGATTTGTTTCTATCTTTAGTTTTATGCCATCTGCTTTGGTTTGATCTCTTATTGTTGTGTTTCTGATTTTGTCTCTTTTAGTTTTCCCTACTACTCTTCTTAGATATTTCATTTCAGCTGCCTGTACTTTGCTGTATTCTCAACTGTCTAAGGTCCAGGTTTCGCTGCCATAGAGGAAAGTAGGACAATAAACTGTGTTGTATACTGCCATTTTGGTTTTTTGTTGACAATTCTTGCTTACCTACAAATGCCTTTCCTAGATAGGTATATATTGCACTTGCCTTTCGATTCTCTGGCTGATTTCTTCTCTTAGTTTTCCCTCTGAGTTAATCATTACTCTTAGGTAATTGTAACTTTGAACTTGTTATAAATTCTCCCTGCCCAATTTAAGATTTTGTGTTTTAGCTTCCCTAGTTACTAGCATTGTTTTGGTTTTCTTTGCATTCACTCTCATTCCTCTTTTATTTAGTTCATTGTTCATAATGTTGATATTCGACTGAAGGTCACTTTCTGATTTTTCAAACAGAACTAAATCATCAGCAAATGAAAGCATTGATACATTTACTGGTTTGAACTTCCACATACCTACATTCGTTTTCTTTATTTTTGAGGATGCCTTTGCGACTGAATCCATAAATGTGATAAACAAAAAAGGACTTAGGATACAACTCCTATATCTACATCAAATTCTGCAGATATGTTTCCAGCTACTCTCACTGCACATGTTGGTTTATTGTAAAAACTTTTGCTCTACATTGTGTTCTTTTAAGGAATACCATAGTTCGTCCCTCCTCACATTGTCAAATGCCTTTTCTAAGTCAATAAAACACAGGTGTAAGTCAATGTTTCTCTCAAGGAATGTTTCTATTTTTTGTCTAATTGTAAATATGTGGTCTTGTACACTTCTTCCTGGTGTAAATCCACTATGATGCTCTTCAAACTGATCCTTTACTGTTTTCCATAGTCTCATTTCCAGTATCCTGGCATATAGTTTTCCTGGAACGCTAAGTAGTGATATCCATATATAGTTTGAGCATTCCATAGTTGATCTTTTCTTATGTATTGGTACTACCGTTCCCTTTTTCCAGTCGTCTGGCACTTGTTTGGACTTCCATGCTTGTTGGCATATTGCATGTAGTAGTTTGTCTGCCTCTCTCCCTTGGTTTTTAATCATTTCTGGATAAACTTGATCTGCTCCTGGGGCTTTTCCTAATTTCACTTGTCTTATAGCTGTTTGGATTTCTTCCACTGACATATCTGCATCTGCAGCTGTCTACTCTGGATTACTTGTTACTCTTACTAATTGATCTTTTCTCCTTGTTTCATACGTTCTGGGGGGGGGGGGGGGGCGGGGGAGGGGGGTTATGTAACTGGTGAAAATGTTTCTCCATGTTTCCATGATTTCGCTGTCTCCTTTCATTATGTCTCCTTTGACATTCTTAATTTGTCGTATCAGGCATGCATTGGTCTTTCTCATGCTCTTCATTGCCCCCCCCCCCCCAGAACAGCTTTTGATTTCCTTGATAGCTTTCTTGAAGTCTTTGTCCAAACTCTTCTCATTGTTCCTGTTTTGCTTTCCTAACTTTTTCTTTGGTGATAGTTCTTTTATTCACGTAATCTCTCATATCCTCTGATCTCTTTGTTTGCAAGTATTTCTTCCAGGCATCCTTGTTTTCTTTGATCTTAGTCTTGACATTCTCAGTCCACCATGCTGTTCTTTTCCTATCTCCTTTAATTTGTTTCCTACCACAGACCTATTCCGTACAACTGATGAGTGTTTCCTTATACATTTGCCACTTTTCTTCTATTGTGCTATCATTCAGATCCATCTGTCTTTTAGTGATATATCTTTTTATCCTAGATAGGTATACCTGTTTTACTACTGGTTTATTTAGTTCGTCTATTTTCAGTTTAGTAGCTTCCTTCTCTTTCCTTTTCTGTTTGTTTTCTTCAGTCAGTAATCTCACTTTGGCAATCACTAAGTGATGATCACTAAATATTTCCGCTCCTCTGTTTACTCTTGCATCGAATGTACTGTAAAAAGGAGCTGTTAACTATTATGTAGTCTATCATTGACTTTTCACACCTGTCTTCATTTATTCTTGTATATTTGTTGATATCTTTATGAGGAAAAAGGTGTTGGCTATGTTCATATTATTCTTTAGGCAAAAATCTATTTGTCTCTCTCCATTTAGGGAAGTTGTTGTCTTTCCTTCTTTACCTATTACTCCTCCTGATGTTTCTACATTGTTACCTACTCTAGCATTTAAATCTCCTAAAAGCATTAGTTTCTGTTTGGGTTTAAGATTCTCTTCAGCTATTTGTAAATCGTTTTCGAAGATATCGTTTTCTTCTTTAGTTGCGTCTTCGTTTGGTCCATAAGTTATTAATAATTTAATTTCTCTTCCTTTGGGTTTAATATTTACCTCTAATAGCCGTGGGCATATAAATTTCCAACTTTCTAGTAGCTCTTCATGTCTTTTATGCAATAGGAGGCATACTCCTGCTCTAGCTCTATCTTTGACATCTACTCCTGAGAAGATTAAAATATTATTTGGTCCTACATTTTCTATTCCTTGTCTTTTTTCTTTGTTTCTGTAATGGCCAAAATATCTACTTTTAATTTTTCTATTTCTTCAATTAATTCTAACTCTTTTCCATTTATTGCCCTAATATTCCATGCCCCAAAAATCACAGGCCGTATTCGTTTCAGTTTCGTCGTTGAAAGGTCAAGTGTATACTGCCTAGACTTTGAGAATGTGTTTGCAAATATGGTGTGAAGAATGCACTTGTGTGAAAAACAACTTGTTACGCATTTCGAACATTTGTTGTAAGAGTAAATAGAGTCAAAGGTAAATGCATCGAGTTTTCCTTATTTTCCATGGGTTGCGTTTTAGACTGATGACCCTGTCTGTAGTACATGTACACACAAACCAAAACTCACAATCCCTCCCTGTGCTTTCGAGGTAATATTGTGCTTGCCTTAGATAGAAACCCAGTCTCACTATTTGAATTTGTTAAAGAGCAGGTAAGACACGGTAATACGCTGTATGATTTACCTTGGTATTTTCGGGTGAAAGCCATAATTGAATCTATAATATAATATATGCAGGAGTTCACTCCTGCTACCGAGATTCTAAAGCAGATGACCTGAAATAGAAAATAAATTAAATTAACAAGTGTTTGCACGTTATTTCAATTTTGATGATAAGATCCAAGGGCCATTCATCTAAACGCTGGGACAAGATTCAATATTCCTACACAAAGCCACAGATTATCTGTAATGCCAAGAGATTTAACTTAAATCAAAATTCGTTTAACTGGGGTTTATCAACAACTGGGACAACCGACCTCGACCCAGCGGGCCCGCAGGTGGATAGCGGAACAACCTTCAGATATGAAGGCCAACTGCGAATAAAAAGTGTGAACATGGATAAGCAGTCCCGAACCAAACGGCAGCTTTCTATGAAAGTAGGCTGAAGCGTATGGGTGGAGCTGTTAGTTTGTCCAAATGGTCTCATAGCTTAAGGGAATGGGCAGGCAGTCTGGCAAATAGGGGCGCCAGAATAAGACACCCAATCATCCCGGGTAGATGGAGCTAGTGACTTCGCCAGACAGTCCGTCTAGGAGAAGGAAGGCTCTGATTTCGAACCATGAGTAGACAATGCTCATTAGCTGGGAAATCAACTCGTCTAGGGAGTGAGTCTCCAAGATCATTTCGGCCCTCAGGATCGAGGGTTTGTTATAGGATTAACGCCTCTATCATAGACAACATATTCGTTTACGGAAACAGCGACGAAACAAAAAAAACCCAAACCCACTTCTACTTCTACTAGGCGTAATGGGCTTCGGAGTTATCGCAAGATATTCATATGAATGATAGCGGTGAAAGCCACCATAATGAATGACAGCGGTGAAAGTCACCATAATGAATGACAGCGGTGAAAGCCACCAAGAAGCCACTCACCGGAAGGTGGAGGTTCTGAACGCCAATACTTTATACAAGATAGGTTACTGGAATGAAGGAATGATGTATGCCACAGGAAACTAGCACAAATTACAATAGAGACCAGAAGCTACAAATTAGACATTTTTGGCATTAGTGAAAGCAGGTGGACAGGATCAGGAAAGCTTTTAGAACCAGTACAGGAGAAACAGTGATATACATACTCAGGGAGACATGATAACCAGCATTATGAAAGGCGTAGCTATAATCTTGAAGAAAGGAGTAGAAAAGTGCCTTATTGAATGGAAGCATGTAAACAGTAGACTTATAAGGATCAAAATGAGAAGGAAACATATAACATATCAACACTACTACAATCCAGTGTTGCAGTCAACAGACAACGACGACGTCAAGATGAGTTTTATGAACAGTTACAGTTACAGGCAGAACTAGAAGCAGTACCAAGACACGACATGAAGACTGTGATGATAGATATGTATGCCAACGTTGGAAACTATAACACAAATTATGAGAGAGTCATCGGGAAGGAAGGATGTGGCATCGTGATATGAAAATTATGGTGAAATATTAATACAATTGTTTCCCCTATGACCTTGTTATCGGAGGAACCATCATTCCACTCAAAAATGACCACAAGCTGATTGGTATTTCCTAAATGAAAGAGACCGTAACTAGATTTACCATCTGTTAATAAATGGTACTTGGAATATATGATGTAAAGTCAAAAGAAGAGCTGATGTTGGTAGTGGTCACAACTTTGTTGATGCCAAAATAAAAATGAATCTGAGGATAACAGGAGCAAAGAAAAGAGTTAGACCACAGTTTGACATAGAGAGCGAACGCCTTTGTACTACAATTAAAGAACAGGTTTCAAGTACTAACCGACATGGAAGCGGACACGTATCGAGTAGAGATGAAATCGACGTGAAATGGGATGACATTATTAAGAATGCTTTTAAAGACAATTGAAAAATGTCTTGGGAACCAAACAGAAGAAAAGGAAAGATTGGATTACATATGATCCTGGCAAACAATTGAAAAAAAATAAGTGCAAAGAAACTATTGATGGATACAAAATCTGAAAGAGTGAAGGAACGATATAAAATACGATATAAGGAAATGAACCAAGAAGTGAAACGAAAAAAACAAGTGTAGGGAAAAGAGCATACATAAATATTCTTGATAAAGAGGCCGAAGAAGTAGCTAAAAAAAATACCCCCAAAAAAACCGGAGATCAAGGAAAGGTGTACAAAATCTCTAAACTAGTTTGTGGTTAATACCGAGGAAACACGAATTTGCAGTCACAGACAAACTAGTTTGTAGTTAATACCGAGGAAATACGAATTTGCCAGTCACAGACAAACTAGTTTGTGGCTAATACCGAGGAAATACGAATTTGCCAGTCACAGACAAACAAGGGAAACTCCTCGTGACAAAAAGAGGAACAAGATGGGCAGAACACTTCAACGAAGTCCTGAATAGATCGCCACCAACAATTGAGGTCGATAGATCAAAGCGAAGTTAACCTAGACATAAATGTTGAACCATCAACCAAACTAGACATTACATCAGCTATTAAAACTCTGAAAAATAGGAATGCTCTTCTCCAGGCAGAAATGATCAAAGCAGTCCCATACCTTGCAGCCAAAACACTACAACCACTCTTTCCCCCGAAATATGGGAAGGAAAGAAAATCCTCACCGATTGGACATAAGGAATAATTGTAAAAGTATCAAAAAGGCACACCAAGGGAATATAATAACTGGCGTAGAATAACCTACTTTATCAATTCTTAGCAAGACATTAGTCAAACTCACAATACACCGACTCTCATACGCAGTTGACAGACTACATGTACTTCGAACGGAGCAGGTTGGATTTAAGAAAGGAAGAGGTTGTATAGACCATATACATGTATTTGCACTAAGAAACATAATTAAACAGTGCACAGAGCGGCAAAAGACAACTTTATGTAAACTGTGTCGGCTCTGAGAAGGCATTCGATAGCAAACATAGGGGAGAGCTTATGGCGAGTATAAAGAATGCATGGAAATCAGGAGTTGTTATTTCAACTTTACTTGTAAGGTGGGAAACAGCAACCCGTAGTTTTGAAGTTAAGACAGGGTGAGACAAGACTGTAATGTCAGCGCTCCTTTTCAGTCTTGCCATCGACTAGGTGATGCGACAAACCACATCGGGTAAAGATAAAGGCATATGATGGAAATTTTGGATTTTACCAATGATCTAGCACTGCTATCTCATACCCACCAATAGGTGTGTGCAGGAGAAAACTTCTCGCCTCAGTTATTTTGCTCAACAGATAGGCCGTAAGATTAGCCAGAAGAAATCTGAAGTAATGACTTTAAATGTGACGAACCCTGCACCAATACAAGCTTGCCTAAATGACCTTCCAACAACGAATACATTCACCTACTTAGGATGCAGTGTTACTAATGATGGAGGAGCAAACAGAGGTGTCCATAATCGACGTAACAAAACCAGGAACTCATTTGAAATGCTCAATATATTGAAATCACAAGCCGTAAGACCAAACTTAAATTATTTGAAAGTTGTGTTCTTGCCACCTTATTGTATGGCTCAGAATGCTGGACAATGACAGACAATGATATAAACAAGCTATCTGTCTTCCATAATCAAAGCCTGTGAAGAATCAATATATTTGTTTTGGAAAAACAACTTCTTTTAAAAAATGCAACTAAGAAAGAAAAGGACAATACACATGAGAAGAAGATGGAGAAGAATTTATGAAACAAGAGTGCGACCATAATGGCATTTGTCAGGATTTCGTTTAGAATCGGCAACATCTGTTTGTTAGACGTGGCTCATATTAGCAACTTTTTTTTATGTGATGAGAATAATAACAATGTAATTGTTGAGGAAGTGCGAGTGAATTTTAAATAATGAAAAATCTACAAGAATATTCACCGTGGATTTTTCCAATCCAAACTCCATCACCTGGAGGATCTGCCGTGGTTAAATCAACACCTAAAGCAAGGGCATAGCCAAAATCCACAGCTGCTTTGAGGCTCTGGAATTCAGATATTTCTTCACCCCAGATGTCTTGTTGGTAGATCCATGCGCTTCAAAAAAAAAAAAAGGAAAAAAGGAAAAGAAAGGAAAGCGTTAGCCAGACAAAAAATATATAAAATACCCCCCCCCCCGGCAAAAACAAAACAAATTAATACCCCCTTTCCCCCACTTGACACACCAATACAAAGATTTGAAAAGAAAATGTCGGGGTGGGGGGGGGTGTGGAGATAAAAAGACAAAAGAAAAAGAAAGAAACAAAAGTTATCAGTTAAAATTCATTGTGTATCAAGGAACATTTTAAACAACATATAAAGACAACAATTAATAAAGTGAAGAAAAGTATGTAGCAATTCACACACGAGAACAGCAAATACAAGCAGATCAACAACATCAACAACGTAACAACAACAACAACAACAAAAACAACAACAACAAAGGGATATTACTCAATTACTCACATAATTGGATCACTTGTTTGCATACAAAAAGGAAAAGTCAGTATGGGAATATATCAATCTTTTCAAACTACATGTCAGTGTAGTACATGTACTGCTAGCATACTATTATTATCATGCATCTTTGATTTTCAACTTTCATTTCTTTCTTTTCAAAGACTTGCGTAACCTCGAATGAGTTGTCTTCCAAATTTACGAGGCTAATGAATTGTCTGGCATCTTTGGCTCAATGTCTGAGTATATTGCTGCTTTAAACATGTTTGCACTTAAACAGGTAACTGCAAAAAGGTAATTCATCTCCGCCTTTCCTTCTTCATCTTTATATATATATATATATATATATATATATATATATATATATATATATATATATATATATATATATATATATATATATATATATATATATATATATATTCATCGTTTCATTGAGATTTACCCTGTCCACCAAATGCGGCGATCTCGTGGCCTCTATATTCAAGATATGTTATCTATTAACAGATTGTCCAAGGTCGACATGCTTTATTCTATCTTGCTTGTTGTGTAATGTATTATGTTTTTTTTAACTCTCATGGTGTTGCTACTGTACATTTTGAACAATTAGAGAGATGAGCACTCAGAAAACGGTTGACCGACATCAACTCAGAAAAAAATATAGTGAAGTAACCCAATTATAAATCCAAGGCAAACTAGTATTTATTTTTATAGGTAATTTAATGAAACATGATATTTGCCTCTTTTCATTGATTGGAATTTACCTCGTCCACCATTCACGGTGATTTCACGGTGAAACATGATAAGCACCACCGTACCTGTCTTTTGATGTTCTGTTATCCCATTGACACGCCATTCGCCATGACGTGATCACGTGATCATTCATGAGACTCCGGGTTGTACTATCAATGTCCATCGTCCCATTCTCCAGGATTTGAATATTGACCTGGCGTGTTGTCGGGCCTTGAAAAGAGAGAGAGAGAGAGAGAGAGAGAGAGAGAGAGAGAGAGAGAGAGAGAGAGAGAGAGAGAGAGAGAGAGAGAGAGAGAGAGAGAGAGAGAGAGAGAGAGGCAGACAGACAGACAAACAGACAGACAGACAGACAAACAGAGAGAGCGAGAGAGACAGACAGACAGACAGGTAAACAGACAGACAGACAGACAGACAGAGACAGACAGAGACAGACATAGACAGAGAGAGGAGAGGGGGGGCGGGCGGGAAAAGAATGTGGGGAAAATATTATTAGATAGGAAATGTGGTTAACTTGGAAACCATCCGAGATCTCTAAATATTTAATGGACATATAGAAAAACTATTGAAACGGTTCAATTTAAAGGGGTGCTTTTATTGTTGTTATTATAAATAATCATAATTTAAAAAATGTCAGTAAGATTCAGAAATTAAAAAAGTTTTAAAATCATAACACAGATAAATATTAAGAGACGTTATGGCGAAGTGGTAGTGTTGTGAGTTTGTAATCACGACGAGTCTGGTTCGAAACCCTTCGGATCCAGGTATTTTCACGGTGTTGTACTCTTAGGAAAAGTACTTTATTCTGCAACCTTCACTGACCCAGGCGTGAATGGGTACCTAGCTATACATGTAAGAAGAGATAATACTATTAGTGCGTTAAAGACAAACAGTGAGGCATGTCGAAAGTGAAGGAAATGGCATTGAATAACATTAAAGCCGCATATGAATAAAGACGAGACAAAATACAAGGACAGAAAAAAACCCTGGCCACTACGGGAAAGTGTGCTACCAATCAGAGCTTACTATCTAAGAAGTTGAGTTAGCTCGGTTGAGAGCACGCTTTCTTTTTCATGACGAGGTGATGGGTGCTGACGCAGAGGTCGCGGGTTGGATCCCCTTGGTAACCAGGCTTTTTTTTCTGTCTACTCCTTCTATTTATCTCGTCTTTATTTCTATCGGTCTTTGATATTATTTAATGCCATTTCTTTCACTGCTAGAGTGTTAGTATGATGCACCTTAACATGTGCTTCACTGTATAATCCCCCAGCGAGTTGAGAAGGATCTTGCATAAAATGGACGACTAGGGATAAATGATGTACAGTATGTGGGGCCTGCACAGTTGTGCAAGATTACGGACAATACATTTATCTCCATCTTTAAATGCAAGAATTGAGTTCTTCTCTTCAAAGTAAGTCTTAATACTATCATGTGAGCCATGACATCGCATACCCCCCCAAGGAAGTTGAATGATGAAAAGAAGTGAAGGGCGAGAAATAACTGAAATCTTCCACAACATCTCAACATGGCTGAAAATTAACCTCCTTCCCCCCCCAAGAAACATCGATAGCATCAGAGGAAACCGATAGCCGAGTTAATTAATGTAGAAAGCTATGATCTCTCCCAACAGGGCATTTCTTGATGATTTAGCTGTGGCAAAGCCTATACCTGCGATCTGACTTGTCTGAGCATAACACAAGTAAGGATTTTTAGTATTTATTTTATAAGCACATCGAAACAACTTTCTTTCTTTCTTCCTTATCCACTATCATATTATAGAAGCAAGACTTGACAGCTATCTGCATCGGAAAGGTAAGAAACTAAACGCATTCCATCGTGGGTGGTTGTCTCAGAAAAATACTTGGGTTTACATATCATGACAGAATACGAAATGAAGAGATACTGAGAAGAACGAGTGAATAAGAAATGACCGACATAATACAAGAAAGAAGGCTAAGGTGGTTAAAATCACGTCCTAAAATGGAAACCAGACTGGAAAAGAAATAGAGGGCGCATAAAGTTGTCGTGGAGAGAAACTATATGGAGATACTTCAGAGAAAATGTCTGTCGTGGAAAGATTAAAAAAATTTGATTTGATTTACCCACATCCACGACTAAGGTGATCTTGGGGGTTCCCACATCCACGACTAAGGTGATCTTGGGGTACCCCCATCCATGACTAAGGTGATCTTGGGGTACCCCCATCCACGACTAAGGTGATCTTGGGGGTTCCCACATCCACGACTAAGGTGATCTTTGGAGTACCCACATCCACGACTAAGGTGATCTTTGGAGTACCCACATCCACGACTAAGGTGATCTTTGGAGTACACATCCACGACTAAATGTGATCTTGGGGTTCCACATCCACGACTAAGGTGATCTTGGGGCTACCCCCATTCACGAGTAAGGTGATCTTGGTGGTACCCACATCCACGACTAAGGTGATATTGGGGTACCCCATCCACGAGTAAGGTGATCTTGGTGGTACTCACATCCACGACTAAATGTGATCTTGGGGGTACCTACATCCACGACTAAGGTGATCTTTGGGGTACCCACATCCACGACTAAGGTGATCTTGGGGGTTCCCACATCCACGACTAAAGTGATCTTGGGGATTCCCACATCCACGACTAAAGTGATCTTGGGGATTCCCACATCCACGACTAAAGTGATCTTGGGGATTCCCACATCCACGACTAAAGTGATCTTGGGGTTCCCACCACGACTAAAGTGATCTTGGGGGTTCCCACATCCACGACTAAGGTGATCTTGGGGGTTCCCACATCCACGACTAAAGTGATCTTAGGGGTTTTGGTAGGCCTGTTTAAATTTTGTCCGGACTGCCAATGGATCTTTAACTTGCACAGAGGGTTGTGATCTGCACACGGTACCTCTTTTTATCGTCCGTCTCCGAAGGGACTAGGTGTTGACCCACCTATCTGGACCAGGGGAGGGGGAGGGGGGACAGGGGGTAGATATTTCCAAAAAAAAAACTCGAGAAAATTTGTCAACCGTTTGCGCGGCGGCTCGAATCCACTACCTGTTGGTTGAGAGGCCGACACCTTGCCTCTGGACTACCGAGTCCCCTCGTGGAAAAGAAGCAGAGGAAGCAACCCATGACAGAGGAGCTTCTTGGCGATTCGCTGACAGCCCGTGTGCCGATGATACAGGAATGACTAAGGTCTAAGGTAAGGTATCCCGTTTTCTGTAGCGTGAAGCGAAACAGGTCATAATAATCACCTCTAGACAGGACGCTAGTCTGACACATGTTTTTTGTTTGTTGGTGTGCTACAAAGCCAGTGCTGGTACGTACCTATTTACACCTGGGTCGATTAAGGGGGGAAATGGGTGTTGAGTGTCTTTCCAGTCGTGGTCCCTCCAGTCAACCCATCAGTCTAAACAAAATACCGGTAGCTAGCTCTACTCAAGCTTGGCGAAAGTAAAAAGTGGTTGGAAACCAATAACAAACAAAAACCCCACTATGATGAACAACAACAACAACAAACCCACCCCCTCTCTTACGTAGAGTTTGTGACTCACTTTTAAGTTTACAATCCTGGGAACACGGAGGTCCAAAGGCAATGATAGCGTGTGCAAATCGTAAACACTCTGTGCACGATAAAACGTATATCCATTCATTCAGGGGAGCCCAGGCAAAATTAAAAAGAATCGTACCCGAAAACAAAAACCCCAACACAAAACAACAATCCCAAAACACTCCGAGCTGTGGATATAGGTAAGAACTAAGATCAAAATCAAAACACAAATTCCATCCAAAAATTGTCTATAATAGTAGACGTAATATTATTATCATTACGTATTGTTAATTTCGTAGAGATGTTTTTAAGTCGCTCCGTCGGCTAAACAGCTGTGTTTATTAACTTTACTGTGAAAGAAAAGTCGAAGTCTTACCTACAATCATGATAATTATGGAATGAATAATCGGAGGAAAGAACGATAGACACAGAGAGGAACACACTATTATTGGGGATCGAGGGGTGGCAGAATCAGATTTCTCTGTAAAGAATAAAAAAACAAAAACAAAAAAAACGATTTTCTTGAATGAGAAAAGATGAAATAAGGAAATCGATACCTCTAAATATACAAGAAAAATATCAAATGTCTGTAGCAACGCTCGAATGACAATCGAAAGGGGGAAATAACTCTCTCTCTCTCTCTCTCTCTCTCTCTCTCTCTCTCTCTCTCTCTCTCTCTCTCTCTCTCTCTCTCTCTCTCTCTCTCTCTCTCTCTCTCTCTCTCTCTCTCTCTCTCTCTCTCTCTCTGGGTTGTCTGTCTGTAGTCTCTGTTCGTGTATTGAGTTTCCACACTATCGTATTTCACGATCCAGCTACGTGACTTTGACAAGGTTAAAAAGAATGAGACTGAATCTGAATATGTGTATGTCTTAAGTAGGTAGAAAGATATTTATTCACCTCTCCCTTTCTTTCTGCTTCTGTCTGTGTCAGTATGTCTGTCTTTCTGTCTCTCTACTGATTTGTAGAAGTAGGGATAGAGAGAAAGAAAGAGAGATGAATACAAAGATAGATATAGCTAGAGATAGATAGAATGATAGATAGATAGATAGATAGATAGATAGATAGATAGAGAGAGAGAGAGGAAGAGAGATGAGAGAGAGAGAGAAGAGAGAGAGAGAGAGAGAGAGAGAGAGAGAGAGAGAGAGAGAGAGAGAGAGAGAGAGAGATGGGAGAGAGAGGAAGGAGAGATGGTCGTAGGGATCACACACACACACACAGAGAAAGAGAGGGAGAGAGAGAGACAGAGAGAGAGAGAGAGAGAGGAAGAGAGAGAGAGAGAGAGAGGGAGAGAGCGGACAGAGAGAATTGGGGTAGGGACATGAACGGAGATGGTGATGAGGATGGGAGACACACACACACACACATGGGGTTGGTGGTGACAGAGAGAGGATGAGATGGTGGTCAGGATGGACGTGAGGATGGGGATGGTGGTCAGGATAGGGATGAGAGTCAGAATGGGGATGGGTGAGGGGATGAGAGAGAGGATAGTGGTCAGAATGGGGATGGGGGGTCCAGGATAGGGAGGGTTAGCATGGGGATGGGGTGAGAGGGATCAGATAGACAGACAGACAGACAGATGAGACAGACAGACAGACAGGATGGGACAGATACAGAGAGAGAGAGTGATCAGGATGGGGATGGTGGTCAGGAGAGGATGGGGGAGGAGATGGTGGTCAGACAGAGTGACAGACAGACAGACAGACAGGCCAGGACAGACAGAGAGAGAGAGGATGGGGGTCAGGAGAGGGATGGGGAGAGGACAGAATGAGTGTGGGGTGAGGATGAGGGGTCAGATGGGGAGAGAGGAGAGGATGGGGGTGAGATGGGGGGTCAGGAGAGAGAGAGGATGGTGGTCAGAATGAGGGTGGGGTGAAGATGGGGGGTCAGGATGCGGGTGGTGGTCAGGATGGGCATGGGGGTCCAGGATGGGGGTTTGGTCAGGATGGGGATGGGGATCAGGATGGGGACGGTAGTCAGAATAGGGGTGGGAGGAAGATGGGGGTCAGATATAGACAGATAGATAGGATAGGGATGGGGTCAGGATGAGGAGAGAGAGAGAGAGAGGAGAGAGAGAGAGAGAGAGAGAGAGAGAGAGATGAGAGAAGAGAGAGAGAGAGAGAGAGAGAGAGATGAGAGAGAGAGACGAGAGATGAGGAGAGGAGAGAGAGACAGAGACAGAGAGACAGAAGAGAGAGAGGAGAGATAGATAGATAGATAGATAGATGAGTAGAGAGAAGAGAGGAAGGAGAGATGAGAGAGAGAGAGAGAGAGAGAGAGAGAGAGAGAGAGAGAGAGAGAGAGAGAGAGAGAGAGAGAGAGAGAGAGAGAGAGAGAGAGAGAGAGAGAGAGAGAGAGAGAGAGAGAGAGAGAGAGGAGAGAGAGAGAGAGAGAGAGAGAGAGAGAGAGAGAGAGAGAGAGAGAGAGAGAGAGAGAGAGAGAGAGAGAGAGAGAGAGAGAGAGAAGAAGAGAGAGAGAGAGAGAGAAGAAGAGAGAGAGAGAGAGAGAGAGAGAGAGAGAGAGGAGAGAGAGAGAGAGAGAGGAGAGAAGACAGACAGAGGATGATCAGGAGAGAGAGATAGAGATGGCAGAGACAGAGAGAGAGAGGGACAGAGAGAGAGAGGATGGTGGTGAGGATGATCGAGATAGAAATGGGAGAGGGTCGAGAGAGAGAGAGAGAGAGAGAGAGAGAGAGGAGAGAGGTCAGGAGAGAGGAGACAGACAGACAGACAGAGAGAGAGAGAGAGAGACAGAGAGACAGAGAGACAGAGAGGGAGATGAAGGCTCTATTTTGTTACATTATTGTACATTACTTTTTTGTTATGAACAAGGGACGTTATCTTGATATGACAGTCATTCATCAATTTGACACTGTCACATACGAAAACAAGAACTCTTGATTGAACTCAGAACCTGCCTTCTTTCGAACATTCTATACTTAAACGTTATGTAATATTAATTAGCAAACATTATTGCACCGAACATGCTTGTCCCTCTGAGATTTGAATTGTACCAAAATGGAGCGCACATTTCACACGTCAAACAGAGAGTGATTTAACAAACACAAACAAAAACAGCAAAAAAAACAAACCTGCAGTGATTGGTCAGAAGATAGCCAAGGACTTAAGTCGTGACGTTATGATAACAGGGACGCCATGATAACAGGCACGTCATGACAGTCACCATATTATGACAGCTGTGAAAGGTATAATGGCAAAGGAATGATTGAGCCAGCTACAGCACTTTCAGCACGTACGCGTTCATAATTTAAAATTAGTCGAGGTATACGCTTTGAAATCATTTCTGATATTAATTTGTCTTTGTACAAACAAGAACCGATCTGTTACATGATATAATAAAGTTGTGTGGTCTGAATAGACATAGTTTGATGAACTTGGAAAAACCTAATATAATGTTATATGTCAGGTGGACCAAAAAAACCCCCCAACAAAAACGTCTCGAAATTTAAAATCTAATAACTCAAACAATAAACGATTTGTTTTAAAGTAAGCCCTTTGGTAAAGTAAAACTATAACTATTTGTAATTTAGATGTGTGAATTTCAAATTCAACTATCCAGAGATGCATGAATTTTGGTCAAATTTATAAACAAAGTGCGACCATAATGGCATGTGGATTTCGTAGCTAAAATCAGTGTTTCAAACTATACGTTGTAATGTTTACTTAAACATTTTTCATAGTAAAAGTGAATTCAAATAATGAACCCCCATTTCCATATAAGTAAAAGTGACTCAATAGCAGAACTAGCAGTATTGTTAACATATATCTATATTAAAATCAGCACATTGAATTAGATATTGATTATCAGTTTTAATGTCACTTGATAACAAGTATGAAGATTAAAACCACAATAAAACAATATCACAACAACAAAACAAATTGTTTTCCCCCATCAAGTGAAATTGTTGAGAACTTGTAAAACCGGTATTTTTGGTGTCAGGAAAAAGAATGTAGAAAATGCGGCCCAAAAGTTGCAAAAAATCTCAATGTGTATGGAGCTCTTACTGTGACCAATTAATGGAGGGTCCAGGTCATAGCAGAACTAGAAACCATGCAATTCAGCAACGTAGGGTGAACAGCAGATCTGTGAGGCAACAACAAAGGCAGTTACTCATAGCCTGAGGGAGTGTGATCACTTGTTGCATACACCATAGCATAATACTATTACTATACTACTACTACTACCCTATGCTATGGTGTGTGCTATTAACGTATTATTAGTCTCTCTCTCTCTCTCTCTCTCTCTCTCTCTTTCAAAGACTCTCTCTCTTGTCTCTCTGTCTCTGTCTCTCTCTCTCTCTCTCTCTCTCTCTCTCTCTCTCTCTCTAGTCTCCTCTATTAGCATAATATATATTACTATACTACTCTCTCCCTTATTCAAGATATTAGTCCCTTAGTCTCTCTCTATTATGTTTTTTTTCTCTCTCTCTTGCTCTCTCTCTCTCTCTCTCTCTCTCTCTCTCTCTCTCTCTCTATGTCTCTTTTCTCTCTCTCTCTGTCTTTTCTCTCTCTCTCTCTCTCTTCTCTCTGAAACATCTCTCCACTCTCTCTGTCTTTTTCTGTTCTCTTCTCTCTCTCTCTCTCTCTCTCTCTCTCTCTCTCTACTCTCTCTCTCTCTCTCTCTCTCATAATGGTCAGATAAAGAAAAGAAACAGAAGCAGATGAAAGAATACCTTATTAGAAAAGAAACGTAAATTGATAAAGATAATATTGCTCATGGTATGTACAACTTATAATTCTTGTGTAACAAGGGTGAAGATGAGGGTGATGATGGTAATGAATGGTGATGAAAATAATGATAGTACCACGGTCAATAATGAACAATGACTTTTGAAAGTAATAATGATATGGAAATGGAACTGAATGAATAACATTTTCATGGAGAATATTAATAATAGCTACAATGGTTATAATATCAGCTAACTATAAAGTAGGAAAAGATGACTAAAAAGAATTTTTATAATAAAGCGCGAAAAACACTTTTGGAAAAACACATACATTACGGAATCCCAGTTTCTCATACTCATATGCCGGGTCAAATCAAATTAACTGCACACACACACGTGACACACACACATACACACACACTGAGCCGTTCAGATGAAAAAATGCATGTGATTTCAAGGAAATTAGCATGATGCAGGCATATTAAAAGGTTCAATAAAGGAGAGAAAAAAATATATGCACAAGATATAAGATATTAAGATGTTTAGAAGTAGATGAATGAAATAAAGGAGGTTGAAGCAACAAAAAAACCCCTTGGTATTGGGCTTTTTTCTATTTCAAAATCAAGCTTTATTTCTATCGGTCTTAAATATTTATACACGTCTTTAACCCTGCTAGAGTCAATTTTGCTACCTTCCATGTGCTTTGAACCTCCAACTTGCATCTGAAGTGTTTTGCATAAAATGGACGACAAATCTCTTCAAGAAGATGTTTGAGATTGAATTTAATTTATCCCATCTTGACGAAACATAAACATCCAAAGTAAGTCTTAATACTATCTGTCCAAGAGTGCAGTCAGTCTTGTTCCACATACATGGCAGTTTTGTTGTTCCCCCCCCAAGAAACAATATGCATCAAGAAACCGATAGCATGAATTAATGTACCTCTCTCCCAAGCCATTTCTGTCTCTGTCGTTGCAAAGTATACGTTGCATCTGAATTTGAAAACTAACCTTTCAGTTCATTATTTTTAAGAATCGCAACATATCCCTTTCGATGTACATCCATGGCATTTTGTTCATCGATGGATTTACTGGATGTAAACGTTCCATCTGGGTTTCATGCTCTCCATCAGCCTTCTCTACATTCGCAGTCAGAGCAAGTACAGAGAGGGTGAATAAGAAATGATCATCATAAGAGTCCAAGTTTGTATCCAAAATGGAAACAAGAAAAGAAATAGACGTGTTCTATCAAGACTATGGGTGTTTAGCACGTCTTTTTAAAGATTAAAAAAAATTTGAATTTACTCCCAGCACTGGTGCTTGGAAATCCCCGACTAAGTGTCTTTCGAGGTCGTCTTGTTGGAAGAAACCTAAGGTGACGTACTCATGCTTCCACGACTAAGGTGATCTTTGATGGAACTTTAGGTCCTGCAAGCACTTGCAACTCCACTCTAATGTTCCAATCCCGACGTGTCCCTTGTTAGGACTCTCTAACGACTAAGGTGAGTTGGTCTCATCTAATGGCGATTTCACATCCCATAAATGTGATCTTGAGTCCCATCCTCTCTCACCATTCGTCCTATTGTCGATGACAACCCTGTCAGGATCTTGGGGATTCCACATCCACGACTAAAGGAAAGTTCCCACATCCCGATGAAGTAGCTTCCAGAGCACAAACGACTTGTTTGACGAAGTGAGCATCTTCCATATGAGTAAGGTGATGGATGGATCTTAGGGCAGAGCTTGTTTCATCGTCAAAACACCTGCAGAGCGAGAGACACACTTTTTTTTCTGTCTTAGGAGGCCTACACATCTGGACCAGATTTGGTAAAAGTTTTACCAAGTTGGTCTCATGGTTAAACAGTTCAACAATGTCCCCTCGTGGAAAGAAGCAGTCACCCATGGTCATTTTGATGGCGATTCCTGCCGATGATACAGGGAAGGAAAGCGAAGTCCTTTTCAGTGGTCCAGGTTAATAATCACCTCCTAGAATATTTTGACACATGGTGTGCACTGAATCGTAGAGGAGTCGAGATGGGAAAATGGGTGTTGATGAATGAACAATCCAGGGACACAAAGGATTGAAGGGATTGATTGGTATTGTTATCGTTGATGATTGGAAACAACAACAACAAAACCCACTGCTCCTTACGTCTCACTTTTAGTTTACGACCTGGGAACAAGCGTGCAAATCGTGAACACTCTGTACTAAATACGTATATCCATAAGAACTTTTTCCCGCCCGAAAACAAAACGAACAACAATGGCAAAAATTGTGCTTTTTCTGGTCCTCAGATCAAAATCAAAACACAAATTCCATCCAAAATACTGTCAAATAAGATTTTACATACATTTCAATTTCAACTTTTTATGATTCGGCTAAACAGCTTTGTTTATTAACTTGTTGTGAAAAAAAGAAGTCTTACCTACAATCATGATAATTATGGAATGAAATCCTCTGATTTATTGGGAGGATCGGGGTGATTTTTTCTCTGTAAAGTTGATTTTCTTGATGAGAAGATGAAATGAGGAAATCGATACCTCTAAATAACGTGAAAAATATCAAATGTCTGTGCATCGAATGACAATCGAAAAGGAGTTGTAAGGCATGGGACACTATCATGTTCACGATTAGCTACGTGACTTTGACAAAGGTTAAAAGAATAGCTCAATTTGGCGTTCGAAAGAACTCTCCTTTCTTTTGCTTCTGTCTGTGTCAGTATGTCTCCCATCTGTCATCTACAATTGAGAAGAGAGAATAAAAGATAGCAGAAAGCTAGATAGATGATATTAATAATAATAATGAAATGGAGAGAGAAGAGAGAGAAGATTGATGATATTAATAATAATAATAATAATAATAATAATAATAATAATAATAATAATAATGATAATAATAATAATTAGTAATAGTAATAATAATAATAATAATAATAATAATAATAATAATAATAATAATAATTGATGATAATAATAATAATAATAATGATAATAATAACGACAGACAGACAACAAAAATTATAATAATAATAATGGTAATAATAATAATAATGATAATAATAATGATGATAATAATAATGGTGACATGCGAGATGATATTTAATGGTGACAATGACGGTGACTTGATGATGATGATGATGATGATATTAATAATAATGATGACAATAGTAACGATAACTATGATGATGATGATGATAATGATAATGGTGATAACGATGAAAATGATGATGATATATAATAATAATAATACAATAGTAACGACGATAACGTGATGATGATGATGATATTAATAATAATGGTGACAATAGTAACCACAGACGGATGATGACCATCTGGCAATCCGTCTTGGCAACTTTTTCAACTCACCTTCAAGATAGGATACAAGGTGTAGAATCGAAGAACCTCTGTGAGTTCATTAATGCCTGATGATACCACTAGAAAACTTGGTAGAAAGAGCTCAAGAATCCTTCAAATCCACGGGAATTAGTAGATCTAGTACACTCATCGGATACTTGATGGAATTTAAGTACTACGAGTGCTATCCCACCAATCCTCGAACGACTGCGGAGGACAGTGCATACGAAGAAACAATGCCGAGCACCATTGGGGATAAAACAAGGCTTCAAGAAAACAGTCTTTAAATGGCTTGCCATACTCTTGTTCTCAGGGAACTATCAAGTCTTTAAAGGCAAACATTTCATCGACATCTTTTGTGACCAAATGGAGCGGTCAAACAGAAGTGGAATTATTAACAGCATTGCATTAATATGTCGTTATGATAAAGGGGTATCGCTTCTGGTCATTTATTTGACAGGGTATAATTTGGAATGATTGATTATCTTGATTATCGGTTCATTAACACCGGGATGCCAATTATTTGTCTTTTGTACAAACAAGAACCGATCTAATATATAATAAAGTTGTGTCACTGAATAGACTTATTTGGAATAAAAACCTTTTATAATTATTATTTCTGTGGCTAACAAAATCAGTAGGAAATCTATACACAGATATATTTTAACCGTGTCTATCTATAACTATTTGTAACTAGATTATTAATTTTTAAATTCAACTATCCAGAGGCATGGTTTTTGTAATATGTGCGTCTAAAACTGTTTCAAACCTCTATCAAGAACTTAAACATTTTCAAAAAAGTGTACAATTGAAATTTCCATATAAAATAAGTGTATCAAATCAGAACTAGCAGTATTGTTGAGTATACACAGTAATTAGATATTGATTATCGGTTTTAACGTCACTGGAATTAAAACCACAACGAAAACTATTAAACATGGAAATCAAATAAATTCCTTCATTTCCCGGTCATGGTCAGTAAAGAATGTAGGTTCCCCAAAAGTTAATAATGTGCTGAGCTCTTACTATCACCTCTGGCAACTAGAAACCATGCAATTCATCGGTCCAGCAAAAGCATTTTGTGGTCAAATAATATTACTTTACTACTACTACGCGCCAGGTTAATATAAAGATGAGACGGTGTATAATTCTATCAACTCGATTCGCCGAAAAAAGGAGCTCAATTTGAATACCTCGGTCAAGGACATTGAAAAAGGACAATATGACGGGTGTTAATAACACTAAGACTCTCGCTGAAAACGCATGTGGAGGAACTGGCCGATAAGATGTCCCTGAGGCTCAACGTGTTGAAGAAGTTGGCCAACACCCGCTGGGGCGCCGGCTTCGATGTCCTGAAAACACTCTACGTGGGACACATCAGAGCTGTAGCGGAATATGCCATGCCTGTCCTCGCCTTCGTGGCCCATACGAACCTCCGACCCCTCGAACAAGTCCATAACCGGGCCTTGCGATTTATATGTGGTGGAATGAGATCCTCACCGACAAGCGCTTGCCAAGTAATGACCGACATGGAACCGCTATCGGTAAGGCGTGATTACTCGATACTAAACACTCTCGAAAGACTGCGACGATATCCACGGGGATCGACGCAGAGACATGATCGATGAGTGGCGGGACTCATACTGTATGAAAAGAAAGTGCTTCATGAGAGAAGCAGAAAAGCTGAGTGAGGAAATGGGTTTGAGAAATCTACCCATGGTTGAGATAGTCATAGTACCAAAACTACTCCCGTGGGTCGCGCCTTCACCGCCTAGGATCCATGCGAGCTTTTTTGCAAACGGCACTCAAGGGTTTCGATCCCTTGATGCTAAGGACGTTGGCGTTGAAAACGATCGAGCCGTACCCGAGCGATGCAATCAAAGCATACACAGACGGTATTCGTCTGGCATCCGTCCGCACGGGATACGGCGTGCTCATTAGTGACCCAAACGGTGAGCAAGAACGAGAGGAGGGAAACTGCGGAAAGTATCGCTCGTACTACGAGGCCGAAATAATCGCCCTATACCAGGCCCTGAGCAGGGTAGCTGACTGGCTCGGGAACCACCGTCATGAAACATTCGACGGGGCCCAAAGTCCGAAGGAGCTAGTCGTCTTCACTGACGCGAAGTCGGTTCTCGCGAAGCACTCGAGAACTGGCACGTGGCTATGGAGGACCCGCTTCTCGGCCGAGTGGTACGACTATTGGGGCTTCTTGAGACACACCTCGGTGTGGAAGTAACGCTCAATGGATACCTGGACATTGCGGAATCCCTGGCAACGACACGGCCGGCAGATTGGCAAAAACCGGCGCCAATCTAGATGAAAAATCAACCGGCCTAACAGGACCTGGTCTGGAAGACGGGTTCACATATGACGCAGCAAAAGAGGCTCTGCCGAGAGGCAATGACAGACAGATGGATTGCGGATTGGGCAAAAGACAAAACTGGCAGGGAGGTATACCAGCACATGCCAGGTCCTATGAAAGATGACGTGGAGGACCCTAAGACGGAGGGACCAAGCAACCGTTTTCGGGATGCGCACTGGCCACGCACCCCTCGGCGCGCATCTGAATAGGATTAACCCAACCCGTGATCCAACCTGTCGTTGGTGCGGTGACCCATCGGAAAACCCTTACCATGTGCTTGTTAAATGTCCATCGCTGAGAAAGATGAGATTGAGGAGGTGGCTCCCGGAGGAACCCACGCTGGGCAATTGTTTGTACGGCCATGCGGGGCAGCTACGAAAAACGGCGTCTTTCTGCCAAGCCACCATCTGGGGTGAGAGACAGTAAAGACGCCAATATCTGTGACAGAAACTTTCGGCTGCCAAGGGGTCCCTGGGGAACTCGCAGCTTTCACACGCTTTCGATGATGTGATGTGATGTAAAACCGGTAAAGAATTTATTGATTCAAGCAGAAGGCGATTATTCGTCAAAATGTTTTCAACAGAATTGCATTTCAGTGCGAAATAGTGCAGATCAAAACTTTCAGCGTTTTTAGGCTAAATAAGCCGGCAGTTGGTAGAATACAATCTTATTCTTAGTAGAATATCAATACTTTCGATTGTGCGTTTTTCACCCAACTCACTTACATTCTAGCCTATTGTACAAACACTAATGCATAAAATGCATTGAATTTCACACACTAATAACATCTGTCTTTAAGTATCCTAATTAAGAACAAAAACATATAGTGGTTTTTGTGTTATTGACCTTCAGATTTTGCGATGTTTTTTTTTTTTATCCATCTGAGATATATATATATATATATATATATATATATATATATATATATA
>JAXRKP010000152.1:142500-147500 GCA_037039925.1 Doris montereyensis | reverse complement strand
TTGTAGTAGTTGTAGTAGTAGTAGTAGTAGTAGTAGTTGTATTAGTAGTAGTAGTAGAAGTAGTAGTAATAGTCGTTGTAGTAGTTGTAGTAGTAGTAGTAGTTGTATTAGTAGTAGTAGTAGAAGTAGTAGTAATAGTCGTTGTAGTAGTTGTCGTAATATTAGTAGTTGTATTAGTAGTAGTAGTAGTAGCAGTAGTAGTAGTAGTAGTAGTAGTAGTAGTAGTAGTAGTAGTAGTAGTAGTAGAAGATGTAGTAGTAATAGTATATGAAGTAGTAGTAGTAGTAGTAGGAGTAGTATTAGTAGTAGTAGTAGCATTAGTAGTAGTAGTAGTAGCAGTAGTAGTAGTAGTAGTAGTAGTAGTAGTAGCAGTAGTAGTAGTAGTAGTAGTAGTAGTAGTAGTAGCAGCAGTAGTAGAAGGGGCATAAATAAAATAAAGAGCTTAGGTAACTCGCATTCTTTCATTGTGAGGTGATTGGTGCCGACGAAGTCTCGTCTGTGTTCCTATTGGACTTTCATATTGTTTAATGTCCTTCATTTTGTATACTATAATAGTAATTATGACGATGGTCATGATGATAAATGATGATGATGACGATGTTGATGGAAATGATGATTATGATGATGATGATGATGATGATGATTTTGATTAGCAAGCTATAGATGATGAAGATAATGATTATGATGATCATGATGATACTGACGATAGTGAAAAGGAAGATGAAAGCAAGTGTGACAAAAATGTTGTTCCTCGTAGCTGTTGTTGTGGTTGTTATTGTTGATGCTGTTTGTGATAACGATGATGGTTACAATGATAATGATACGGAGGATGGTGAAGATGACCCCGACGACGATGACAACAACGATAATGATGATGATGATTACGATGATGATGAGGATGATGGTGATTATGATGATGATGATTACGATGATGATGAGGATGATGATGATTATGATGATGATGATTGTAATGGCGATAATAAGGATGATGGCAACGATGGTGATGACGATGACGATAATCACGGTGATGATGATAAAGATGGTCCTGTCCTGTTAATGAAAATTTTATACCGGAAAAAAATTGCAATCCTTATCACAATGTTTGTGATTTAGTGCCAATCAACACAGTTGAAGAAGGAACAAGTAACTGCCAATTCGTCACTGTCACATTCTATTCCCAGCAGTTACGCGTTCACTACCAATGCCATTGCCTATGACAGGGGTTCCCAAACTACGGTCATGGCCTTTGATTTGATTTGATTTGATTTGATTTGATTTACCCACATCCACTAAGGTGATCTCGAGGTTTTTGGTAGGATTTTAAATTTTGCCCGGGCTGCCCCGTAACGAGCCAAGTCATCTTTAACGTGCGCAACGTTTTGTGATCAGCACACGGGACCTCCTTTTAGCGCCCGCCTCCGATGGGATTAGATATCGATCAACTTACCTGAACCAGGGGGGGGAGGGGGAGGGGCAATTTTGCTGGAAAAAACTTGAGAAAAATTTTCAACCGTCGGCGGGGCTTGAACCTACGACCTTGGGTTGAGACACCGTCACTTTGTCTCTGGACTACCGAGTACCCGGATCAGGGACCCCCTCCCTATAGGGTCATGAGCTTTTTCCTGAGAGGATGGGGGGGGGTGGTCATTGTGAGTCCAATAGGTTGTATATTCAGCTCACTGGAACGTATTTGTGATATTTAACATTAGTAGACTTATAAAGGTTTGGTTTGGTACTACATGCACTGAAAATGGTCACATACTTGAACAAGCGTGGGAAACTCTGGCCTATACCACGGTCTAATTGCCTAATTTGTTGTACTGTTGAGTGAACAGAGCTAACCCCCCCCCCCCAAACCTTTCGCTTCGTTTTAATCACATTTAAATTGCTGGAGGCGTTCTACTGTTCAAATAGTTCAAGTTTTTAATTTCTAAAATTGCTGGTGGCTTAGTTCGTGTTACTCGAGATATAAAAATATATTGATATGGGCTTTGTGTGTATGTGTGCGTGCGTCTGTTTGTAAGTGTATGTGTGTGTGTGTGTGTGTGTGTGTGCGTGCGTGTCTGTGTAGATCTGTGTATGTGTGTGGGCATGTATGTTTGTGTGTGCGAATATATATATATTTATGTATGTATGTATGTATGTATGTATGTATGTATGTATGTATGTATGTATTTATGTATGTATGTATGTATGTATGTATGTATGTATGTATGTATGTATGTATGTATGTATGTATGTATGTATGTATGTACTGTATTGTAATGTATGTATGTATGTATGTATGTATGTATGTATGTATGTATGTATGTATGTATGTGTATGTATGTGTGTATTGATGTATTGTATGTGTGTATGTATGTATGTATGTATGTATATATGTATGCATACATGTATGTATATATGTATTGTATGTATTTATGTATGTATGCACGTATGTATGTATGCTGGACACCCACTCATGTCTATTCGTTTGCCTAGGTAATGTGGCTGTGACTTGACGCCATGTTGCCAAATTGTATGGCTGAACTGATGTTAGGAAAGTCCTCGAGTCGGGTGGCTTTGATGCCTCGTCAGCTTACTGGTTAGACTTTTTCAAACAGCTGAGTGTTGTTCGGTTTATGGAAGCATAAACTCTCTAGATTGTGGTAAATTGTTCCAAAATTAGGTGTTCGCATCCGGGTTTCAGAATTTTTGGATTATCGAGTATGGCACAAATAAAGATGAAAAAATCCGTCCCCAGCTTGTCTGTTTACATTTTCGGGACATCCGGAGTATTGAAGTCCGGACTATCGAGATATGACTAAAATAATCGGAATAGTATCGTTCACGTTTTCCCACGGAGACCTTAGTATCGAGAAATGATTCGATCTAATAATCGTATATAATACGTGCTTGTCTCACAGTCATTCTGCTGATGATCCGGAGGTCACTCGAGCAATTAAATGGACATAGGGCAAGATGTTTTCCTCGACACATCCACTGGCATCACGTGCATTTCCATGAGAATGTAATCAGTAGAGAGTGCTATCATGTCTAGGCTTCTCACATCCTCTTTATAAGCTATTTGGCAACAGTAGTAGTAGTAGTAGTAGTAGTAGTAGTAGTAGTAGTAGTAGTAGTAGTAGCAGTAGTAGTAGTAGTAGTAGCAGCAGCAGCAGCAGTAGCAGCAGCAGCAGCAGTAGCAGTATTAGTAGTAATAGTAGTAGTAGTAGTAGTAGTAGTGGTAGTAGTAGTAGTAGTAGTAGTAGTAGTAGTAGCAGTAGTAGTAGTGGTAGTAGTAGTAGTAGTAGTAGTAGTAGCAGCAGTAGTAGTAGTAGTAGTAGTAGTAGTAGTAGTAGTAGTAGTAGTAGTAGTAGCAGCAGCAGTAGTAGTAGTAGTAGTAGTAGTAGTAGTAGTAGTAGTAGTAGTAGTAGTAGTAGCAGTAGTAGTAGTGGTAGTGGTAGTAATGATATTTCATTGAACTTGTTTTTTTTACTATAGTGTACAGTATCAAAGCAAGAACTTGTGTGTTCTTGTTTTGTTTTGTCTTTCTTTTTGTTTTGTCTTTCTTTTGTTTTGTCTTTGCTTTTCATTTCTATTACGTTTTGTTTGAGGTTTTTTGTGGGTTTTTTCTTCTAGAGAAATCTTTTTTTGTTATAATTTTCCATGCTTTTTCTTGGTTTGCTATTATAAATTTCATTTTCTGCCATTTTTTTTTATAAGATCAATTATCAATATTATTCTATTTCTTGTTAATGACTTTGTAACAATTTTTGAAAATCAAATAAAAACTTGAAAGAAATAAAAAATAAGAATGGGACAGCCAATAGGCTATGTACTGCCCTCAATTCCCGTATTATATATTGCTGTATTCGTGTATCCAGATGTAACTCCTCCGTGAATGTAAGTGAGTCATGTTACTCTTCTCACACATCACCTACAGTGGAGGCGTTGTAGTTGAACCGTAGTGTTGTGGGATTGGAATCTCAACGACATTGGTTCAAACCCCACGGCTGCCACAGGTGTTGTTTTTTCTCGCCAAGTTGGACTCTTAGGAAATATACTTCCTTCTACTTTCCTCATTTGACTCAGGTGTGAAAGAGTACCCAGCTAAGGTAGAGAACGATCTTGTCCTGAGTGTTAGTACGAAATGCCTATAAGGCTTGTGTACTGTATGTTGCCCCTGGAACTTAAAGGGCTTTGAATGAAATGGCCTGCTGGGGAATAAATGATGTATAGTTGATGAGCCTGCACTTGTGCGGGAATACAGACTATAAATATATCTTTATATATAATCTTGTCTACCTTTCTGTGGTTCAATTTCAATTTCAATTTAATGGTCTTAACTGTGGAGAAAGGTTCGAATTATGTCTCAAAAACCTAATTGCTCTTCTTCTCTATTTTACATCATAGTAATGAAAATGGAGGTCTCATTATCAGTTTGTCATAATCGTGCTACCATGATGGCCCGTGTCCTACTGTGTTCTCATTAGTGGTCTATAGAAGCCTACTTAAGAGGAAACCATTAGGACATTAAATTATGTGCACCCTACCCCCCCTCCCATAACGACTTAATGGGCAGCTTTGGGATTAATGCATACATGCGTATTGATCTCCTCTAAAACGTGTCCGATTAAAATCTATAAAAGAAAAAGAAAAAAGATTAAATAGAAAAAGAAAAATTGATTTCGGACATTTTTGTTTACTACTACGGCTAAGGGTCTACTTTTATCAGTTTATTGAAACTTATTTAAGCAACGGGGCGTTCAGTTCGTTTAATATACAGACCTATGTAATGCCTGGTTTATGAATAGCAATAGTCAAGGTGCTACCATAATGGCCTAAGCCAGATCTGAGTTCTCATTATTAATCTATCTATCATTATATAATTCTCAATTGATCGTTCTCTGTGCGTCAAAGGCTCTGTTGCCAGGCCACTAAGATTGTATCCATATATTGCATGTAAGTTCTCAATGATCCCAAAATCGTTTTCATTCGAGGAAATTTCCTACCAGAAA
>JAXRKP010000152.1:132500-137500 GCA_037039925.1 Doris montereyensis | reverse complement strand
GAGAGAGAGAGAGAGAGAGAGAGAGAGAGAGAGAGAGAGAGAGAGAGAGAGAGAGAGAGAGAGAGAGAGAGAGAGAGAGAGAGAGAGAGAGAGAGAGAGAGAGAGAGAGAGAGAGAGAGAGAGAGAGAGAGAGAGAGAGAGAGAGAGAGAGAGAGAGAGAGAGAGAGAGAGAGAGAGAGAGAGAGAGAGAGAGAGAGAGAGAGAGAGAGAGAGAGAGAGAGAGAGAGAGAGAGAGAGAGAGAGAGAGAGAGACAGAGACAGAGACAGAGACAGAGACAGAGACAGAGACAGAGAGACAGATTATAATTATTCACAGGCTTTGGACTGACACATTGATAACCAATGTGGTCGCATTAATGGGGAGGGGAGGGGCAATTTTAGCAGCTATTCCGTGTAGACTGTCCAGTGGTAGTGGCATCGGTGGTGGCCGAGTGGTTAGGCTGGCGGACTTGAGATTATGAAAGTCCGAATTCGAATCCTGGCTAACTAGTTCTGACGTTGTGTTTCTAGGAAAAGACACTTAACACTCTACCTAGGTATTAATGGGTACAAGCACTAGTTTTGGGAGTAAAAAAACCTGCGTCAGACTAGCGTCCTGGCCACGAGGTGATTATTATCACCTGTTCCGCTTCACACACGCTACAGAAACTGAGATAAGCGCTAGCTCTATAGGCCGTAACGGCATTGAAGGAACTTTTTTACCCACACGAATCAATTTTTGTTCTTTATATATGATGCCTGAATGTTTTTATCATGGTAACGATGATGTCCTGTAATGATTGTAATGCAAACAGAATGGTCCGATAGCTAGGTATTAAGTGACGAGATCTAGATTATTGAGTCATGTTTAGTTCACTATTTCACGCTCTACTACACACACATACTCACACACACTCACACATACACACACATACGCACGCGCGTACACACGCCCGCCCGCAAGTGACCTAATAAATTTTAGACAAAAAGACGGAAGACTAGACAGACAGACACCAGTTCACAACATGATGGTATTCAGTCATCAAGCGCATTGATAGGTTACCTTGTGATGTAACATCCTGGTTGGGCTCCAAAATTAGCCACTTATGAGGTTATATAAATACACTTGAAGGTACTTGAGCACTGAAGGCTATATTCCAATCATCGACTCAGAATCATATTCATCATTGTTTTAATTGCACATTTGCATGGTTCTGGAGTTGTAATCATTATCAAATTCACAGTCGTCAATTATCCAGACTCTCAAACGATTTTGTAACCAATTAGCTCTGCATTTGTTTATAAATTTCACTTTGACTTTGTCCTCACTACAGATTCTTTTTCCATTGGAGAAATTTAGAACTTTTTGTCTCTATCAAAACAAGCTTATGTATTATGTATTTAATTCATTTTCATTTCATTCCATCAACCTCAGTCGGATGTTCATTGACCTCTTTCCTCCATATGTCTCTACCCTTCATCACTGTGGGCAGCATTCCTCTTGGGAGTCCGGTGTCTTCCTTCAGTCGATTCAAGTATGTGAGTGATGGTCTCCCATTAATCTATTTCCATGTCTTGGTTCCCAAATGATTACGTTATATTTATATACAAAAATGTGTAGATCTAGTTAGGACAACTCTGCGTCGACGCCATGTGACAATGAGACAAACTGAAAGCAATGGAAGGAGATACATACGTAACATGGAGTCGATAACGGGAATGCCACTGACAACTATGACAGGTGTGAAAGTCGTACTGGTCATACCAAATCATTATCCAGTAAATAGAGCAATTTATTCACACAGGCTAGCACCTCTGCAAGGCCGCCTTTGCGTTTTAACAATCTGATTGGTGGCTGTTTGTGGACTCCATAATTTCACCCAATCACAAGGTTGGAACGTAAGAGCAGATTTTCAAGGCATTTGCTAGCTGAACGTTACTCAAACTTGATTTGATAGGAATCATAAATTTATTGTTAACAAGGTTAATGTATTTGAAATAGCTGTCGCAGTTTAGCAAAGGGCTTGAGTTACTGACTTTGAAAATGTTTCAGTTGTGAGATTGCTTTGTCCTTTCATAATGTTTAAGTAGGGTTTGTAGTCCGTATCCAAGCGTTGGATACAAATACATCTATTATCCGCAGAGTCGTTTTAATAAAATGCTTTCAAACGCACAAGAGAGCATGCAGTACAACTGCCTATTAAGCGCTTCACGCTTACACTTTAACAAGATCTGTAGGGTAATCATTCTCACCTGGCATAAAGGAGGAAAGCTGTGTGAATACAACGACGTAAGGAAAAATAACTGTGGGCAAACGAGCGTCTCAACCGATGTTGTCGTCATTACTACCTCACAACACTTCCCTATTACTAGCATTGTCTTGGTTTTCTTTGCATTCACTCTCATTCCTCTTTTATTTAGTTCATTGTTCATAATGTTAATTTTCGACTGAAGGTCACTTTCTGATTGTCCAAACAGAACTAAATCACCAGCAAATGAAAGTATTGATACATTTACTGGTTTGAACTTCCACATACCTAAATCCATTTTCTTCATTTTTGAGGATGCGATAAACAAAAGAGGAATTAAGATACAACTCTGTCTTACCCCTATATCTACATCAAATTCTGCAGATATGTTTCCAGCTACTCTCACTGCACATATTGATTTATTGTGAAAACTTTTATTGGCTTCTATTGAATTTTGCTCTAGATTGTGTTCTTTAAGGAATGCCATAGTTCGTCCCTCCTCACAGTGTCAAATGCCTTTTCTAAGTCAATAAAATACAGGTGCAGGTCAATGTTTCTCTCAAGGAATTTTTCTATTATTTATCTAATTGTAAATTTGTGGTCTTGTACACTCCTTACTTGGTCTAAATCCACTGTGATGTTCTTCGATCTGATCCTCTACTCTTTTCCTTAGTCTCATTTCAAGTATCCTGGCATACACTTTTCCTGGAACGCTAAGTAGTGATATCCCTCTATAGTTTGAGCATTTCATGGTTGATCCTTTCTTATTTATTGGTACCACCGTTCCCTTTTTTTCAGTCGTCTGCCACCTGTTTGGGCTTCCATGCTCGTTGGCATATTGCATGTAATAGTTTGTCTGCCTCTCTCCCTTGGTTTTTAATAATTTCTGGATAAACTTAATCTGCTCTTGGGGCTTTTCCTAATTTCACTTGTCTTATAGCTGTTTGGATTTCTTCCATTGATATATCTACATCTTCAGCTGTCTCCTCTGAATTACGTGTTACTCTTACTAATTGATCTTTACTCCTTGTTTCATATGTTCTGAGGGGATTATATAATTGTTGAAAATACTTTCTCCACGCTTCCATGATTTGGCTGTCTTCTTTCATTATTTCTCCTTTGGCATTCTTAATTTGTCGTATTGGGCATGCTATGCTCTTTCTCATGCTCTTCATTGCCCCCCACCAGACTAGCTTTTGATTTCCTTGATTGCTTTCTTGAAGTCTTGGTCCAAACTCTTCCCACTGTTCCTGTTTTGCTTTCCTCACTTCCTCTTCACAATAGTTCTTTTATTCACGTAATCTATCGTATCCTCTGGTCTTTTGTTTTTCAAGTATTTCTTCCAGGCATGCTTCTTTTCTTTGATCTTAGTTTTGACCTTCTCATTCCACCATTGGTATACCTGTTTTACTACTGGTTTACTTAGATCTTTTAGTTCCTCTATCTTGAGTTTAGTAGCTTTCTTTTTCTCTTTCCTTTTCTGTTTGTTTTCTTCAGTCAGTAACTAGGTGATGATCACTAAATATTTCTGCTCCTCTGTTTACTCTTGCATCCAATGTACTGTAAAAAAGGAGCTGTTAGCTATTATGTAGTCTATCATCGACTTTTCACACCTGTCTTCATTTACTCTTGTATATTTGTAGATATCTTTATGAGGAAAAATGGTGTTTGCTATTTTCATGTTATTCTTTAGGCAAAAATCTATGAGTCTCTCTCCATTTGGAGAATTTGTTGACTCTCCTTCTTTACCTGTTACTCCTGTTGTTTCTATATTGTTGCCTAATCTAGCGTTTAAATCTCCTAAAAGCATTAGGTCCTGTTTGTGTTTAAGGTTCTCTGCAGCTATTTATAAATCATTTTCGAAGGTATCTTTTTCTTCTTTAGTGGCGTCTTCGTTTGGTCCATAACCTATTAATAATTTAATGTTTCGTCCTTTTGGTTTAATATTTACCTCTATTACCCGTGGGCTTATACATTTCCAGCGTTCTAGTAGCTTTTCATGCCTTTTATGCACTAGGAGACCTACTCCTGCTCTAGCTCTATCTTTGACATCTACTCCTGAAAAGATTAAAATATGATTCGGTCCTACATTTTCTATTCCTTGTCTTTTTTCTTTGTTTCTGTAATAGCCAAAATGTCTACTATGAATTCTAACTCTTTCCATTTATTGCCCTAATATTCCATGTTACAAAAATCACAGTCCGTGTTCGTTTCCATTTTTGTTGTTGAAAGGTCAAGTTGGGTATATTATATTTATTTCTCTGCATCAAATAGGTTTTGGATAAGCAGGATTAGCCCACAGTACCCTATGTAGATGGTAGGGCTGCCACATTGAGGCCCCTACCAGGCCTTGTTCTTTTCTGTCAGGGTTAACTCCTTTAGCCTTTGGTCATTCAAGACCAGCCTGCAAGGCCGCATGTTGTTATTTTCTGTCAGGGTTAACTCCTTTTAGCTTTTTGGTCAGCCAAGACTAACCTGCAAGGCAGCAGGAGACTCGTGGAGGGCAGGATCATCTACTCCCCGTACATGTGCTTACCTGCCTACTGCCCGGTCAGATGTTGTATTCATTGGAAAAGGCACTTTTCCTCTATCGACCCAGGTGCAAATGGGTTTCAGTTTCACCCATAGCTAGGGAGTAAAAAACCTGCGACATATTTGCTTCCTGTTCAGGGGGGGTTTATTATGATCACATGTTCCGCTTCACGTTATAGAAGCGGGGATAAGTTTCAGCCCTAAGGGTCGTAACAGTCTTGTAAAAAAACTTGACGTTAC
>JAXRKP010000152.1:115000-122500 GCA_037039925.1 Doris montereyensis | reverse complement strand
GAATGACTGTATGGTTGAATGGTAGGTTGGTTGGACGGTCAAATGGTTGGGTAGTTGAATTATTGATTGATTGGATGGTTAAGCGGCTTGATGGTTAAATGTTTGGTTAATTGTATGTTTAAATGGTTCGGGAGGGGGTGGGGATTAAATGGTTGGTAGATGGGATTGTTGTATTGTTTGTTGATAGGATGGTTAAATGTTTGAATAGCTGGTTGGTTGAATTGTAGTTTGATTGAATGGTTAAATGATTGGTAGATTGGATTGCTGTATAGTTTGTTGATTGGATGGTTACATGTTTGAATAGTTGTATGGTTAAATGGTTGGCTGATTGGATGGTTAAATGGTTGGTTGATTGGATGGTTAAATGATTGGTTGATTGGATGGTTAAATGGTTAGTTGATTGGATGGTTAAATGGCTGGTTGATTGGATGGTTAAATGGTTGGTTGATTGGTGGTTAAATGGTTGGCTGATTGGATGGTTAAATGGTTGGCTGATTGGATGGTTAAATGGCTGGTTGATTGGATGGTTAAATGGTTGGTTGATTGGTGGTTAAATGGTTGGCTGATTGGATGGTTAAATGGTTGGCTGATTGGATGGTTGAATGGTTGGCTGATTGGGTGGTTAAATGGCTGGTTGATTGGGTGGTTAAATGGTTGGTTGATTGGATGGTTAAATGGTTGGTTGATTGGATGCTTAAATGGTTGGTTGATTGGAAGGTTAAATGGTTAGTTGATCGGATGGTTAAATGGTTGGTTTATTTGTTGGTTAAATGATTAACAAATGTCCGCTTGGTTTGTTGGTTGTTTGGGTTTAATTGTTGAATGCTTAGTTGGTTGGTTGGTTGGACAATTGGATGAATTTATAGTTCCGTGATTAGTTTGTTCGATTACTGGTTAATGAGAGTCGTAAATGGCTTGCTAGTTTTGATGGTTTGATGAGATTAATTAAACATAAATTTGAACAAATCGGTCTTAACATATATTTCATAATCGTAATCGTTACTTTCAACATGACCCCTTGCCTCTTCTCTTGTCGTTTCATTTATTTCATATAATAATAGAAATACAATTAATTTGCGATTGTAGCACTTGAATGGGAAATAATGAACGAGGTTGGGGTGCCGTGGCACGACCTTTGAGCGTTTTACGCAACCGAACCGAGTTCATTATATTTTTCATTTGAATGTTATAAACATATTATTATCTCTATAAGCAGTAGCAAAATATGTAATAAATATGCAAAGATGATTGTGATTTTCATTTTGATTCTGGAAAAAAGATTGTAAACATTGAACAGGTGAATTAATCTTGTGTTAATATTTGATTTAAATATTAAAGTAAAGGGGTTCCCAACGCGGAGTAATATTTAACGTCATAAAATCAAAGCTAGGGAGATTGATTAAGTCTATGTCACAATGTTGGCCGGAACGAAGCTAGATCTAGATATAATTATGATTTGAATTCTAGTTTCTATGAGGCTCAAGTCTAAATATAATTTTAAACAAGTTAGATTATATCTTCTAGCTCTAGATCTAGATATCTAATCTAGATTTTCTTCTTGATATAGAATCTACATCTGGAGTAAAAATGCCCGTTCCCGATCACTAGCCTATCCATGCCCGACCACTTTCCAGAATTTCCTCTCTATTTATAACTACCCCCCCCCCCCCTCGCTAACTTCGATTATGTAAATCTCATGTCTGCTTCCATTTCCATTAAATGTGGAAACTAAGCGCATTATGAAGACCGTAGCAAACCAAATGTGAAGAATGGAAAAAAAAGTATAATAATAGCCTTTCAAACATTATATACCACAAACTTTTTTTCATTATGTATTACATAGAATGTCCCGTGTGCCCTTTTTGTGTCGCCCTTAGCTATGCTCTTGGACCGTATTACAAACTTTTATGTTTACCACGGCATCAAACAAACACATTTCGAATGGTACGTCATAAAAGAACAACGATGCGTTAGAGTCATTTTGCTTTAATTTACCAGTAAGTCGAAGCCATCGTCATTATTGGCATCCAACACACATGATACAGTGCTGATTTTGTCACTGGGATACTGTTCTTGAAGACATAACCTAGACAGGACGCCTCTCATGGTTAAAGTTCCAAGGTATAATTCAAAATGTATTGCTATTGCTAAAATAAAGCGTCTTAAAATCTTCTGTGATACTTTCAAAGTCTGTTCTGGCTGCCTGTAATTCATGAACCCTTTGAAGGTTAATCTTTCTTTCAAAATGAGTTTCTTTTTGGGTTCGGTTCTTTTTCAAAAGAATATTTTCCTAGAATTGAAAAACATATTGCATAAAACCAACAAAGCTCTGCTCTAAAGGTTGTTACATTTAAGTTAAACCGGTAAGCCACCATTGAGCTAATAATAGGCTTAAAGCACCCCTGTCAACTTGGAGCCCATTTCACATAATTTGCTTAGTTCTTCGAAAGATGATTAAGTCTAATCATCTTTGGTTTTTCTTCTTAAACGATCTTCACTTACGATGCTGAAGTACTGGTATGGCTGATTTTTGTCAAATGTGAAGACCTCTTTGTGGCACATGAACTGTGATCGATGTCAGACAGAACCAGAAATGACATGTCAAGGGACATAATCAATAAAAATATATATCTCGTTTTAATTTTCTTGAATTGTTGCCCATCGAAGACCTTCTAAATCATGGAATCTTTTCGAAATATTCGGGGCAAACTTTATTACATTACTTAAGCAAACATTGAAACACAACTGTCAGAAAGCTGCGAAGATAAGTACTTCATGAGTTCACAAAAGCTGTCTAATTTGTTAAGATAAGACTATCTCACTGTAGCTAGCTGCTCTTAAGAAACAACATATTTCTCGAACAATGAATGATAAATATATTCTAGTAACTACTAGTAATGTGAAAAGCCAGTTAAAATAATTAAGTTTAGCAGAAGAGCAGGAGCTTGTCTTTTTCTTCTTTTTTTTTGCACATGAAAACAACAGAGTCTTAATCCACTGAAACGAGAATTTCAAAATATACATTTGAGAAATAATTGCCACAAACCAACAAACAATTCAACAACCCAACCAACGAGTTTATGTAAAGGGTTGTTTTTGCTTTTTTTGGGGGTGGGGGTGGATGAGGGGGGGGTTGAAGAGGAGGTAAAGGGATATTATCACATGTTAAATAGAAACTGCCTAACGCAACACACATAATTTCTATAATAATATGGTTTATACAACATTTTCCATTGGGTTTAATAAATGACATTTTGGTAGCCTACCTATTCCATTCTGTATAATATAAAATGTTTATTTGTTGATCAATAGCTCACAGTTAATATAATACATGTATGTAGTAAGTAAGCAAGTAAGTAAGTGAAGTACCTTCAATGTCATTACGGCCCATAGAGCCGGAGCTTATCCTTGACAATAGTCACCTCCTGTACAGGACGATAGTCTGAGACAGATTTTTACTTCCAAGCTAGTGCTTGTACCCATTTGCAATTGTGTCCATTGGGGGAAAATGCGTGTTAAGTGTCTTTCTCAAGGACACAACGTCGGATCTAGCTTTGCCAAGATTCGAACCTGGGGCCTCATATTCCCAAATCCAGCAACCTAAACCACTAGGCGATAAGCTGTTATGATAATTCATTTAATGGTATATGAAAATCTCTGTGTTTATGTTTCTTAATATGGTGCTACAAGAAACAATGTTGTATCACCGTTCAGCCGTTCCATAATACACGTACACTGTTCATCTTTAATAAAGAAAAAACCCCATTGAGTACGTTGCTTCAAGGCTGTTACGGCCCATTGAGTTGGAGTTTAGTGTAGTTTCTCTAGTGTAAAGTGGAACGACTGATAACACATTTCTTCCTGGACAGGTTCTTCTCGCTACCTGTTACTGCTATCCATAGTTTGCACCTGTGTTTCCCAAGGAACACAATGTCGGACCTAGAATTACCAAGTTTAAATCCAGGATCTCAAGATCTGAAGTCCGGAAGCCTAACCACTAGACCATGGACATGGACCGCATACATGTCCTGCGACAATGAAAGATTTACACAATAATTTATGTACAGGTGGGGCGTCAGTGGTCGAGCGGTTAGGCTGTTGGACTGGGATCGTCAGGTCTTGGTTTGAATCCTAGCAAAGCCAGGTCTTAAGTTGTGTTCCGTGGGAAAGACATTTAACATACTTTTCCCCCACTCTACCCAGGTGCAAATGGGACCAGGCACTAGCTTTGGAGTAAAAATCTGCGTTGGACTAGCGTCCTGATCAGGAGGTGATTGTTATCACGTTCCATTCCTCGCTATTGAAACCGGATTAAGTTCCGGCTCTATGGGCTGTAATGGCCTCGAATGAACTTTACTTATTTTATATATTGTAGAGCGTTTTTAAAAAAATCTCACAAATCAAACAATGTCACTCAGCCAAATCTGACAGAGAGCCTCAGCATCCAAACAGGTGTGAACAGGGCTGCATTCTATCACCTTTTTCTATTCAGCCTTGCTATCGATTGGGTTATGAACGAATCTGTTGAAAATAAGAAAACAGTACTAAGGTGGAAATTCACTGATGTATTAGAGGACCTTGATTTTGCCGATAATGTTGTACTCTTGTCACATAACACCACAGATATACAAACCAAAACACGGCAAGTTGATAATAATGCATAAAAACTGGGGCTACACATAGATATTGGAAAAACAAAAATGAGGACGAATAACAAATCGAAATAACCTATGAAACTTGGAAACAAGGAGATTGAGGATGTACAAGCTTTTACATATCTCGGAAGTAAAATTACTCAAAATGGAAATTCTGAAGATGAGATCAAAGAAAGGTTAACAAAAGGAAGAAAAGTATTTGGATCACTGAAAAATGTTTGAAACTCAAGAAAAGTCTCAATTAAAACAAAACTCAGATTCTACAAATTTAATGTTCTAGCTGTCCTTTTCTATGGTGCTGAATCTTGGAAAACAACAAATAACATCTGCAGAAAGCTGGACACCTTTCAAAATAAATGTTTCAGAAAGATCCTCACAATATTTTGGCCAAACACGACATCAAACAAAAACCTTTAAGAAAGAACATCACTGGAGTCAATATCCCAGATTGTGAGAAAGAGAAGATGGAAGTGGGCTGGTCAAATCCTTAGATGAAGGCTGATGCTATCCCTAAAATAGCCCTCTGATGGACCCTCAGGGAACAAGGGAGAGAGGTCGCCTGCTAGAAACCTGAGGAAAAGCATCTCAAAAGAGATGAAGACCCAGGATGGACGTGGGGGCAGAGGACAAAATTGGCATCTGATCGTTTTCAATGGCGATCCACTGTGTTGGCCTTATGTGCTGTCCAAGTCCCACGAGGATAAGTAAAGCAAGTAAGTAAATTCCGGCTCTATGGGCCGTAATGGCCTCGAATGGACTTCACTTATTTTACATATTGTAGAGTGTCTTATTTAATTCTCACAAATCAAACAATGTCTTTCAGCCAAATCTGCCAAATATGATCTTTAGAGTGCCAAACAAGAATAAGACAGAACACGTTGAAACAAAAAAATGACACGTAGTATAATGATTCACATACTTTTATTGATATATTTAGAGTTAGAGCCAAGTTTTCACACCGTTGAACATTTCATGTGAGCACAGTTAACAACGCATTGAAAACATATAATAATGATTAAGATAATAGGTATTTTTATAATATAGAGTACAATACTAATCGCAATGCCTGCATTCTGGTTGATTTGAATTTAATGATTTTCTTCGGAATGAAGAACTGTAGAAAATATCTGCTTATAAGACATTTTAAAAAGCGCATTGTTGAAATATTTTGAAATCAGTCCACGGGAATAAACAATATTCATTGCACAAGGTTAAACATATTTTTAAAAATACACATAATATATCCACAAGTTTACGTCCACATGCATTTACACATTTCCTTGTATTCTTCTTTGATATAAATATTTCGATATATTAAGTTACACTTTTTACACGCTACAAAATATACAATTATAATGTAATACAATACAGTGAATCTTATGACTTCATACAATTACAATGTAATACAGTGAATCTTGTGACTTCATACAATTACAATGCAATACAGTGAATCTTGTGACTTCATACAATTACGATGTAATACAGTGAATCTTGTGACTTCATACAATGTAATAAATGAGTAATATGGAGCATAACATAAAAGAAGCTTTCTTTTGAAAATGTCAAATAAAGACCCATTTACCCTCGTTAACAAATAAAGACCCGTTTACCCTCATAAATAAATAAAGACCCATTTACCCTCGTAAACAAATAAAGACCCATTTACTGTCGTAAACAAATAAAGACTCATTTACCCTCGTAAACAAATACAGATTGTTGTAGTACTAATTGACATTCACCGAGTATCAGTCAATACGCATGTATTCATATTTTCAAGATATCTTTTGAATTATCATTATGGGATGAAGATGAGGATAGTAATGCTGATGATGATAATAATCATGATCATGATGATGAAAAATAGAATTATGGTGATGTGACAGATGATGAAATGGACGATGAGGATTAAGAAAGAAGACACTCGTTACAGATTAATTTTAAGATGGATCTCTCACCTCACTTTTAGCTTTTGTTTAAAGTTCATATGAGAACAAAACCACCATCTTAGCCATTATAATACCTCTTCATTCAATTTGATGAATACAAGTCGTTGTAAATTCACAAATAAAACAATGAATGAAGAAGTGATTATCATTCAACGAATGTAAGGCAATTCATAACATTGCAATTGTTGAATATATAGGGAGGGGAGTGGGTAATGACTTGTCATGAGCGTGTAACAATCATAATGAAATAAAATATTCATTAGACTACAGTGTTATCCCAACGTGTGTCTTGGTGATTTTCAGAGGTTCAGCGGGCATAAAACGGACACACTGCTATAGATATGAACATATTTTTATGTGTCAATATAATGGGAATGTGTGTTCATTTTTAAAAGCATTTCCTGTGGACTATAGAAGGTCCACACTCGTCATATTCTTGTTTGCTGATCCACATCTGTTGGAAGGTCGACAGAGATGCGAGAATAGACCCTCCGATCCAAACGGAATATTTGCGTTCAGGAGGAGCGATGATTTTAATTTTGTTGCCAGCCGGGGCAATCGCCTCCACCTCTCTTTGTACGCGATCAGCGATACCTGGAAACATGGTCGTTCCTCCAGACAAAACGATATTGTTATACAGCTCTCGTCGAAGGTCAATGTCGCACTTTGTAATGGAATTGTAAAGCATTTCATGGACTCCTACTGATTCCATTCCAATAAAGGATGGTTGGAACAAGACTTCTGGACACCGGAATCTTTCAGAGCCCAGCGTAATCGTTTGCCCATCTGGAAGCTCGTAAGATTTTTCAATGGCAGACGATTTGGTAGCGGTGTCCATCTCTGATTCAAAATCGAGGGCAACGTACGACAGCTTTTCTTTCACATCTCGCACGATTTCC
>JAXRKP010000152.1:55000-107500 GCA_037039925.1 Doris montereyensis | reverse complement strand
CCATCGAAAAAATGAACCTTGCAGGACGTGACCTCACAGCTTACCTCAAACGTATCCTTCACGAACGAGGCTACAACTTTGATACGTCATCGGAAACGGAAATCGTGCGAGATGTGAAAGAAAAGCTGTCGTACGTTGCCCTCGATTTTGAATCAGAGATGGACACCGCTACCAAATCGTCTGCCATTGAAAAATCTTACGAGCTTCCAGATGGGCAACTGATCACGCTTGCCTCTGAAAGATTCCGGTGTCCAGAAGTCTTGTTCCAACCATCCTTTATTGGAATGGAATCAGTAGGAGTCCATGAAATGCTTTACAATTCCATCACAAAGTGCGACATTGACCTTCGACGAGAGCTGTATAACAATATCGTTTTGTCTGGAGGAACGACCATGTTTCCAGGTATCGCTAATCGCGTACAAAGAGAGGTGGAGGCGATTGCCCCGGCTGGCAACAAAATTAAAATCATCGCTCCTCCTGAACGCAAATATTCCGTTTGGATCGGAGGGTCTATTCTCGCATCTCTGTCGACCTTCCAACAGATGTGGATCAGCAAACAAGAATATGACGAGTGTGGACCTTCTATAGTCCACAGGAAATGCTTTTTTTAAAAATGAACTCATATTCCCATTAAATTGACACATGAAGGTACATGCTGTATGTCGTCCATGTAGATGGACTTATGTCCAGTTTGATCGTAGAAAACCCCTCGAAAGTCGCATGGACATTCCGTGTGAAAACATTTTGGTTCAAAAACATTGTTCTTCTATCCGGATTTTTTTATACATTTACATTATTTCACTTTCCATTCCTCTTCATGTATTCCGCAATATCGGCATCATTATGAATTACCTTGAAAGATAATTATTTCAATGGTGATTGTTTTCGTTTGTGAATATACGATGAATGATCTCTTTTATTTTTATCTTCATCATCAAATTAAATGAAAAAAACTATGGGATTATAATGTATGTGAGATGATGATTCCGTTTTTGTATCACCTCTTTAAATACCAAAAAAAAAAGAGGAGAGATCCATCTTAAAAGTATTCTGTGATAAGTGTAAAAATACTAAAACTAATGTTCTGTGTTGTGTTTTAGTTTTATGTCTTCATCTTCATCCTCCATATCGTCTGTCATATCATCACAACTCTTTCTTATGTTCATAATCCTGATTACATCGTCACCATTCTCGTTATCCTCATCTTCGTCTCATAATAACAATGTTACAATGTAACATAAAAATAATAATATAACAGTATACACTGATGGTATGGGCAAATGGGAATGCGATGTTGGTTTTGATTTGAAGTCTTATGCTCCACATTAGCTATTCATTACATTGTATGACATCGCAAAAGTTCATTGTGGACGTAGATGAATGAACATGTAGTTTGTAAATGTATGTGGAGGTAAATGGCGCACATTATAACTAATGGTATGTAAACTTATGTCTTTTTCAAGAATTATACATTGAATATTACTATTATTACTTCATGTAAACTTATTTTTATACTGTTGTATACTATTTTATCAGCGCGAACAAAAGCACGTAACTAATAGACAATTAAATATGTTGTACTTTTTATGAATAAAACTTTCAATGATTGAGCGCTTTCTTCAAACTCACATTTCAATGATAAATCATTAATTAATTAACCGAAATGCAGGCATTTCAATAGCATTGCTCTTTATGTTATATAATTTTTTTTATCAAAATCATCACCATATTATTATGTTTTCAATATGTTGTTAATTATTCTGGAATACCTGAATAATTTTAATGTTCAATGATGTAAAAATGTCACTTTGAATAAACCTACAAATTTAAAAAAAGCAAAAAAACAAAACAAACCCTTATGACCTTTTGTTTTATAGTGTGGTCTTTTTTCTTTTGATATCCTAAAGATCATTATTATTATCCTTATTGTGCACATGTATTATATGATATGTGAACCTTTTTTATGTTTATAACTACATGCACCTCTAAATGGAGGCGCCGGGAGCTCAGTCGGAAGAGCGTTGGACTACTACTCTGGAGGCCTGAGTTCGATTCCCAGTCCGAACACATTGTTCTGGTCCTCCTGTCGACCCAGCAGCGAAATGGGTAAAAGAGTTTATTCAGACTCGACGAAAGTAAAGGCGGCGTGAAAAACAATGGCAAACTACCACACTATTTATGCCGTTTGCCTAGAAAAAAACATGACTCTACTCCTGATTCTCCTGCGCTCAACTCTGAGTATGGAACTTACTTTACTTTACTTTTTTTTACCTTTAAATGAATATTGTCAATCTTTCATAAACTTAATAATCTGCTGTCGTTAGGTATTGGAATCAAATCTTAGCAACTGCAATTCGTATGTTATGTGAAAACTCGGTAGACCAGAAGCAAGGTGTCGGCCGCTCAACCAAAAGGTAGTGGATTCGAGCCCCGCCAACGGTTAAAAAATGTTCTCCCCGCCACCCCCTTGGTCCAGGTAGGTGGATCGACACCTAGTCCCATCGGAGACGGACGATAAAAATAAGATCCCGTGTGCAGATGACAATACTATGTGCACGTTAAAGATCCCTTGGTTGTTTACAGGGCAGTCCGGGCAAAATAAAATAAAAATCCTACCAAAACCCCGAGATCACCTTAATTGTGGATGCGGGCAAATCAAACAAACAAACAAGCATGCTGTGTCCCTTGGTTGGGAAAAAACCCATTTAACACTCAGTTCTCTACTAGACCTAGATGTGACTTTTTATTTGATTTTACCTACATTCACTACTCAGTTGATGTCGGGGCTCTTGGTAGGATCTTCAATCTTTCCCCAGCAAGCTTGGGATCTTAAACGTGCACAGAGCACGTGATCTGCCCACGGGACCTCCTTTTTTATCATCCATCTCGGATGGGACTAAATGTCGATCCACTTACCTGGACTAGCGGTGTGGGTTGGGTTGTACTTCAAAAAACGATAAAAATGTTCAATCTGTCGGGCACAAACCCATGACATTTTGGTTGGGAGGCCGACACCTTGCCTCTGGACCACCGAGTCCCCTCACCTGGGATGGTCTGAAATCCTGTCCAGGGCACGATTATATTCATCTGCTCCAATTCTTGCTACAAAAACTGGAATAAGCTCTAGCTTATTTCTTGAAAGGAAAGATAAAAAGATAAAAAGTTGGATGGAAGGCTGGGTCAGTTGAACAATGATTCCGTACACATATCTGTTATTGCTGCACCATCCAAAAAACGTAAGTATATCAAATTTCACACTTCATTGGAGTCACAGTATAATCAAATATGCTATATAATGCAGGTGGCACCGGTTCCCTAAAAGTAAAGTTAAGGGACCTGAGATCATGAGGTCTTGGGTTCGAATCTTAGCAATGCTAGCTCCAAGGCTGTGTTCATTTGGGAACATGAAATATGAATAAACAAACCAATCCTGGTTTAGTAAACCATTGTTAGCACATGTGTGTGATGCATTACAGTTTCTTGGGCGTGCAAAATACAATCTTTTCTGCTCCCATTACCTACCTTTCCCAAAGAAATGCAGTAAAACCCCTCTTCCACCCCCACCCCCACCCCCAAAAGTCCAAGAACATCCCCCCCCAAACAAAACAAAAACGAACTTCAACAACAAAACCGCAACCCAAACAACCATAACAAACGCAGAAGAACAAAAAAATAAATAAAGACCCCTCCCCCCCCCCCCCCCCCCCCGCCTTTCCCTGTGAAAAGAGAAGAAGACCTAAAACTAAAACACAAATCAAAAATAAAACAACATAAAAGCAAACAACAATCCAAACAAACCAAACAGCACTAGATACATACGACAACAACAATATATATATATATATATATATATATATATATATATATATATATATATATATATATATATATATATATATATATATATATATATATATATATATATATATATACAAAAACAATCTCAAAATGAACGTTCACCCAATTCAATGATTAGCTCGCTGTACTCCCAGCGGTCAGCACCACCTCCTCCCAGGTCTCGTCTCACCTATCTGCCCAGTAGCTTCGAAGGTCTCGGCAGTTCTGAGGCAAGGTGTCGGCCTCTCAACCCAATTGTAGCGGGTTTCAAGCTCCGCCGACGGTTGGATTATTCTTTTGAGTATTTTTCGAGTAAAATCTTTGGTCCAGGTAGGTGGATCGACACCTAGTTCCATTGGAGACGGGCAATAAAATATGGAGGTCCCGTGCTCAGATCACAACCCTCTGTGCACGTTAAAAATCCCTTGGCTGTTTACAAAACAAAATCCGAACAAAATTTTAAATCGTAAACCCCCGAGATCACCTTAGTTGGGGATGTGGGCCAATCAAATCACATAAAAAAAATCAAAGCTGCTGCAGCCTTGTTATAGACATGTAAGCTGTTTCTCGCCTCCAAAGGCGTACCATTCTTGCTCACCTTACACTTACAAACAGTTGTGAAGTTTTCCGGGTTTTTTTACCGGTAATTATTGATTAAAATTAATTGCGTCATTGTGGTAATAATGGTAATATATGGTTACCTTAACACTAAGTCACTAAGGAGTAACACACAGACACACATACATGAGAGATAACTTATAAAATGCATACAAAAATATCCTCTAAAAAAGCCATTCAAAATTTTTTTAAATAAATGAAGTGGACGTAACATCATGTAACATCACTAGTGACATCAGCGTTTGCTAAACAAAAATATAAGAAGAAATAAAAAAGAGAACGATTCAAATTTACTGGAAAATAACATAGCTAAAGCGTGTTAAGTGTGCACTGATTGGTAGATGTTTGTTTTTTAATTTACTTTTAAAAGAATTTAGAGAAGATGTGAGTTTTTTTTTCATCTGGTAGGCTATCCCAGATTTTTTGAAGCTTGAAAGAAATGGTTTCTTTCTTTATTCCAACAGAGGCGGTGTAGCTGAACCGTAGTGTTGTGAGCTTGTAATCACGACGACACTGGTTCATACTCCACGACTGGCACAGGTGGGTCTGTTTCACAACGTTGTACTCTTAGAAAAGGTACTTTCCTCTACTTTCCTCACTTGACTCAGGTGTGAATGAGTGCCCAGCTATAGGAAGAGAAAGACGTTGTCAGAGCGTTAGTACGAAGTGTCTAATGGCCGTTGTACTGTATGCTCCACATGGAGTTGAGAAGGACTTTCAATAGAAATGACTTGCTGGGGAATAAATGATGTACATTCGGTGATCCTGCACTTGTGCCGGGATATGGACTATAAATCCATCTTTATCTTTACCTTTCGAATCAAATATTACACGGTAGGATGTCATGAGCTATGTACAGCTATGGCAAGAGGTTGGGGCTATATTATTATCTGACATCACTGATTAAAGTTTGAGGAAACTTTTCATGAAGGCTGAGATAAAAATGTTGAGACTATTCTTATGTATTTTTGCTTTTATATGTATTGGTTTTTCATTGACCATCATGAAAAGTAGTTGATATTACCTGCACTAAATGGTTTCGCACGGTACATCTAGCTAGCTTTAACATTTATCATGTATGCCCCCCCCCTATTCACCACCACTGTTAATACATAATACATGTATAATGATATATCACTAAAAGCCTTGTAGCATCGTAGAAACTTGTACTCTTATCTGAGAATGAATTTATTGTTTACCTTAATTTTAGAGGAGGTCACCATAAAAACACATGACAATGTTTCGAGCGTTATGCCCCCTGATAAAGCGTCATAACAATGGCGATGTTTGTTGTTGTTCGAGGATGAATGTTTTGGTTCTTCAATGAATGACAATGGCTTCCTGGATAAATTATTTCAAAACTATAGGCAAGAGTATTTTTAGTCGACTCTTTGAAAGATCTATCCGAGTGTACATTCAAAAGCATCTTGGCGAATTTTTGCTGGACAAATTAACAACTGATCAAGTTGATTTTGGTCTGAATGGAGGAACACTCGCTAGCCTCTATCTCAACGCAGAGGTAAACAACGCTTTAAAACGAATTATAACTTGTGGTAAACGAACGCAATTTAAGATTTTGAGGCCATTTTTCCATTTCTGTGTTTCTTTGGTAAAAGTAAAGGGTGAAATGTTGCATTTATCCATATGCAATAGAGAATATGTATCATTTTGACCACAGTCACATGGTGAATACTGAATTGTGTTATTAACCTTAAGTCTAATAATAGAATTGTCGTAATCAACCACTAACAATGACTTAGAATCTAGACTTAAAAGATACTCTAAACTAGATAAAAGTAAAGTCTAATCTAGATACCATCTAAATCTATCCAGAACTAGATATAGATCTACATATTTGACATTTTGTGATTGTTCAAAGATCTAGATCTAGATTTCTAGATATATATAGAGCTAGTATGGTGGAGAAGGAGGGTTCAAAATAGAATCCTATGATCTAACTAGATCTAGGCTAGATCAAAATTTCCACATTTTATAATTATTGTTGGCATAATAGTATAAGAGTATTGTGCTTGTATTATGTTGTGGTGGTCAGATCTATAATCTAGATTCTGTCTGTATTGAGTAAGACAAGTCACTACAACATATAAACGGTGATCTTTAAAAATATCAAATTAGATGTTAGATTCTTAGTACTTAACCCTGGTAAGGCTATGACCAGTAAATGCGGATTTGTTACAGCACTTTTTTCAGCGCTATGCCCAGGATTTACCGTTTGCCTGCTACAGACCTCTCAGCGATGCCCGGCATTTGCCAGGAAGGAAGGACGGATCAATAGAGGCTTGAATATTCCTCCTTCTTGTTACCCTCTCACTGTCTTACGCTCATCCTCTTTTAATCCTCTTTTGAACTAATGCTCTCTGATTGGTTAACCATTCTGTTAACAGGAAAAAGGACGCATTCAGGCTCATAAGCTTACGCCTAAAAGGCCTTCGGTTGAGTCTATTTCTAAAGGGGTATGTCCATCATTACCTTTGCCTTGGACAACTGGTAGTAATGATGCTAACAGCTGTACTATGCATGAAAGAGGCTTGATTATGCGTTTTATTTATTGGTCATTCCTATTGTAAAATGGAACGATGCTACTAGGACAAGTCCATCGTCACAGGGGTGTAGATGTGAGCTGATCTGATTTGAGAGTTGTGTGATTGAGCTGATAATAAGAATGTGTATTTGCACAGATACGTAATTGGTCTTGTTGTCTCTTACTAAATTGAAAAGAATGGAATCATCCTAGTTTGGCTTGGCTTGGGTGAGACAGATGATCGCCATATGACTGAATTCAATAGATTGGGATGGCCTGGTCAGAAGTCACACTTCCCCGTGAACTCGTAAAATTTCATGGGCAGCCTCGCGCCATGGTGATAACTGTCAGCGAGCCATCTAGCGTGTGGCAGCCATTGCGCTGCCTGAGCGAGCTGCTTTTCTAGTGCTAATTAAATTTTTTATTCATTATAATTAGAGTAACACAGATCTAGATTGCTACAGATTAGTAATGCATGAATGAAGAAATTAAAAGTGAATGAAAGATCTTCAGAAGCTGATTAATTTACTTGGATATAAGTTTCCACCCTTTAGTGTTTGTCTGCAAACCAGAGATGAGTGGTCTGTTTAACATCTATGCGGCTATAACAATCAGTACAGCTGATCACTTTTGTTCTTAAAATGTGTCTGTTAAAAATTCTCTCCATTTTGATAAAGTTCTCATTTCAATAAAAAATAACTGTTTTTTGTTCCATAAAATAACTAACAAGAATCTGTTGTAATCGTAGAGAATGGCTGTAAGTAAGTGAAAAAATGTTTAAATTACTCCTTCAAGGCCATAATGTCATTAATCGCCCATAGAGTTGGAGCTTATCCCGGTTGCTGTAGCACGAAACAGAAAAGGTGATTATAATCTCCTCCTGGACAGAAGTCTAGTCTGATGCAGGTTTTTCCTCCCAAGCCGTTCCTTGTACCCATTTGCACCTGGGTAGAGTGGGGAAAATGCGTGTTAAGTGTCTTTCCCAAGAAACACAACATCGGGGTATCTTTGGTAGGATTCGTACTAGATACCTCATGATTCCAAGTCTGACAGCCTAACCGCTTGGCCATCAACACCACAACAGAGAGGCCATACTGCTGTTGAATGTAGCTTCACTGTTGCTATACTGGCTGTGTTGATAAGATAAGGGAATCTTGGGACATTCCATCACATTAACCAATCAAAACACACAGTTTAATACAATTGTGGAGGAACAATTCCTTTTTGTTTTCTTAACATTTCCTTGTGCCCCATAATATTTTGATTCCTTTTTACAAAGTCTCTCTAAGCAGTTTTCAAAATCTCAAAAGTATTATAACAAAGGAAAAAGATGTACATACATAGATTCCTGATTTTATGTTATCCAAGCCAGAAAGAAAAGAAACTCAGATCAAAGGAAAATTACATCTAAATATTATTACAACTTCAACAGAAGCTACAAGACTACAATTCTTAGACAAAATTATACACATATATATATATTTCATAATCTTGTCCTCCTCTTTTACATTCTATCCATCAGGCAATGATAGTTTGAAATATGGGATCTAAGTGGTATCAGAAACATAAAACCTATTTCACATGAAAAGCACACGCCTGTCAAGAATTTGACATCTGTAGGAAAAGAAACACTTGCACAGTGCACACAAAAATTCCTGAAAATTTGTGTTTTAAAGATAATAATGCAATGGACACTGGTGATATTCATCTTTCTTCACAGCATAAGGGGAAAGCACTGTCTTTACTTCAATGGCATTTTTTTATGCGACATTAGCAAAATGTCATGATTTAAACAAAACTACCTTGTACTCATGTAAATAGTACAAAAAAGGTTTTATATTTAAAGTAAATAACAACTAGACAAGAAGTACATACGGGCAAATAAAAAATGGATTCCTTTTACTTTTTGTATTCTCTATGTGAAAAATAAAAATGTTTGAATTAAAGATAACTACTAGACCACTAATTAAAACTGCAGCAATGTTGTCTTTGATCTGAAACCCTGATCCTACGAAAAATACACTATTTTCTTTTACGTAGTACTTGGCACATGAATGGTGAAGAAGGCGAGCCTAGTTGGACATAAATCGTATTAGAGATCAAATAAAGTTTAAAATTTATCAAAGTGACTAGCGTGATATGTGGCAATTACTGGTATGAGATATCAAGAGAAGAGTCTCAATATTACATTATATTTAGGCCAGTCCATAAGGCCTAATTGTAACTTTCAATTCACCACAACAATGGTGCCTAGATAATCCATCAATGATGATTTTGAATTGACGTTTGCTAAGTGTGCAGAGGACAGCAGCAAACATTTTAAAAGCTGCTAGATGCTTTATAGCAGACAGAAGGTGAGTCCAAATATATGGTGTCAACAGAAAGTGTAGGTGGCACATTATGAGTGACGCTCAGAAGTGAGTGGGAGGTGTGAGGGATGTCCTTTAGAAAAATTGTCACAAATGGAGGAGATATATCGATGGTGAAAGTCGCAAACCGTGTGAGTCTAAGAATAGAAACACCTTCTTTTCGCTTTTTAAACATTGAGAAGGGCCTATGCTTCATCTAGTTAGGATTCCGTGGCACAAGAACCACTAGAAGCTCATATTTATAACCATACGAGCAATCTGTGTATCCCTATTGGGTTTACTTTTTGACACTTGCACGTCAGGTATGTTTGTGAAACTACATTAAAAAGCGCAGTATCATCCTTTTCTTTCATTTTCTCAAAACATCCAAAGTTGGACTTGCACGATTTACCTCTAGTGGGAAAACAATATCTGTTCCCCCGATGACACACACACAGCCGACACAGACACACAGCGTTTGCAAATCAAATATAATTAATACCTGTGGTGCATGGTTGAAGTGCTAAATATGTCATACTCTTATAGATAAAGATTTTCTGACAGAAAAATTTGGAATACATGGTATCTTTAAGTATCTTTGCTTCTCAACATCTTAATTTTATACTCTTATGTATACATACTTAAATGGTTAATGATATTGATTAGACCCACTGCTTCGAGAGCACATTTCCGTTCTCCCTAGTTGCATGTAGTAGCTCTTGGGCGTAAACTTATGTTATGGGCAATGTTCCCTCTAAGCTGTGCGCATGTGTGCAAGCATATCAGGGAGAAAAAATGCGCACAGTTGAGAAATGTCTGAAAAACAAACAAAACTTTTCTTGTCCGATTTTTATTTTCATGCACATAGTGCACACAATTGTTTTGATATTTGGTCAAACTTTGCACAACACAAAAAGAATGTGCGCACGCAGACTAGAATAAAATTAGAGGAAATATTGGTCACGGGCCTGCAGAAATTTTTCATGTTTTTGTCGATGTCATGTTTACAATCCATCCCTGATCTTTCAATATCAGAGGTCTCATGGAGAGATTTGCACTTAAGACCCTGTATAAACAACACCAACAACTTAAGTCTCTATACATAAGACAACTCTGTTTTTATAGTCAATGAGAAAAAAAACATATATAACACACAAGAGATTAAAAATACCCAACAACAACAGCCTGAGCACAATACAAGAGCATTCTTTTATGAATTGATTTGATTCTTATTACATCTTTTAACATATTATTGTGTTGAATATTTATTTTTGTTGTCATTGTATTTCATAGGCAATCAATGAGAGACTGGAAAGCGTGAATGTGCCTTTTGTTCTGCAAGAAGGTTACATTAACGTCCTCAGCTTGAAGATCCCATGGACAGAAATCTCAACAGAGTCTATCTTGGTGGAGGTAGATGGCCTCATGCTGACCATCAAGATCAAAGAAGAGGAATTGGGTAAGAAAGGACAGCTTCTCTTTTAAACTAAACTTTTATGTCTCATGAAAAGAGTGCTTGTATATATCATTATGTCTCTTTATAATCATCTAAAGACTTGTATTATCGTCATAATTGTAAATGGTTTCTTAAAAGAGGTTATTTTAGTGCAATAATATTTTTCCTCGAAAATGGAAAAATGAAAAGTATTAAACTTGTTTGTAGTTAAAATGATGCTTTCTTTTTACACTTTGTAAGTAAGAGTATTTGATTGTGCTGGCTTGATGTCTTAAAGGGTCTACACTGTAAGATTGAGGTGTGGGCATTTTATGTATTATTTTAATCTCATCCTCCCCTCCCCACTCATTGATTTATGCTCCTAAACTAAACAGATTGACTACTTCCATTTTTCTCTTTTAATCCTCTCTAAGATGATGGTATTGATGTGAAATCGATGCTAGACAGCATGACACAGTCTATGGTAGAAGAAGTCATGAAAGCCGAAGTAGCCGCTGCTGATGCAGAGAAAATTTCAGAAGCGGGAAAAGGGGCTTCCCCCTTTGAAAGTGTGGAGTTGATGTCTGAAATGATTTTGTCCAGTAAGTAGATGATAGAAGTGTTTAATTGTTTATTTTGACCTGGAAGGAACATGTTCATGATTAAAGCATAACAATTTTTAAGAATTTTTAAATCAAAAGTCTCACATTCACAAAGGTTCTCATGAACCGATCAATGCAGAGTTGTTACAGCGTTGGGTTGTAAGTTCAGTTTTACAGAGATTTATTTAAGGATGGATTCTTAAATCTATATAACCTCACAAGTGCAGGCTCACACACTGTACATCATTTATTCCCTAGCAGATCGTTTCATTCAAAGTCCTTCTCAACTTCCTGGGGTATAGCTGTCTGTTAGGCGCTCTGTACTTACACTCTGACAAGATTTTCTCTGCCTGTATATGGATACTCATTCACACCTGAGTCGAGTAAGGAAAGCAGAGTGAAGTATCTTTCCTAACACTGCACATTTGTGCAAACAACCCTTGAGCAGCCAGTGTTTTGTACCAGCGTCTTCGTGATTACAAGCTCTCAACACTTCTAATTGTGCCACAGCTAAAGTTTTCAGCTGTGACACACAACATGATAATTTTATTTACTGCAAAATATTAAAGCTATTAATCATCGCGTGGCAAGCAAATTTGCACAGGTGGGTGGGCGATTGATGGGGAGAAGGAGTGTGTGGTTTTTAGTTGATTTTTTTTTTTTTTTTTTTTGCATGTGCTACATTGTAACTCTGCAATGTTTTCAATCTCAATTGCAGTCCCTATATATAATTTTTTATATTCATAGTTTATTTTTGCATTGTTTAAACTTTTACATGTCTGCCATGAGAAGTAAACTATGCAAAATATATATTTATTTAACTTATCATATAATTTTTATTGACATGATAAATATGCTTTGTGTCTAATCAAATTTTATTCGCATTGGATTTTATATAGAACACAACAATATATTCAATTTGATTTACTGTTTTTGTGGGTCTTTTGTCTTGTTTTGTTCACAGTAACTTCCCCCGAATTCAAATTGTTATGAAAAATGTGGTCGTCAGAACAGAGAAGGTTCCTGGCATTTGCGTTGAGCTACAAATTCAAGAGTGAGTCACTTTTCACACAGGGACTAGGCTACTGTCATAAATTTATTTACTTATGTCATGAGTGAAATACATTTCTGTTGTCAAAGATCAAAGAACGTTACTTGTTTGGATGAAAATATCACAGCTGAAATTTTGCACGGGTTGTATAAAAAAACTGATTTTCTCAAATTTGTAGCAATGAGAAGACTTCTAAAAATATATTTTTGTGAAGGCTTATTTGTTGATTTTATATATATATGTCAGGTGATTGTGTATAGATTTATGTAAAGAAAAAACAACAATAGAAAATTTGGTGCAATACTTCTCTGAGTGATTCATATATATCATCGGTGAAACTGTCTAACAGCGCACCATGGTACATGGGATATGAGATTTATCCTTCAAATGATCAAATGCGGGCTTCTTCTTTGTTTTTATAGATATTGAAGGCCTTTAACCAATAGAAAAACTCATTTGACTTTTTACACATGTGATTTGAACGAAGATTTCCATTTTTCTTCCTGCCTTGAAACTTTAACTTCGAAAGTTAAGGAGCGGACATACTTATTTAAATCTTTCAAAAAGTTCAATTTCGGAAATACAAATAGATTTTGTGCACAACATATTGTTGTTTTCTCTTTACTAGATTCTAAAGACTAAAGCAGGTATTAAATTGTAATCCAGAAAGCATAGAATAGTGTTTGCAGCCCTATTTGATTATTTATTACGGTTTTTTTTGTGTGCTTCTCTTGAAAAATTATGTCATGCAGTAATTAAAGTTCCTTCAAGGCCTTTACGGCCCATAGGGCCAGAGGTTATCCCAGTTCCTTCACTGTGAAATGGGAAAAGGTGACAGAAGCAGGCTTTACTCTCCGCCTGATGCTGGTACCTATTTGGATCTTTACGTTTGACTCAAAATGTCCCCACCTGGCCAATGTTCAAATGGTTCGTAGCGTAAGGGCTTTGAAGTTGAAGGAACTTTGTTTTTATTTTTCGTGCCAATTTTCCTATGATCGCATGACCTATTGAAAATCTTTTTGTGATACTGTGAATGGGCAATTCGCTGTGAATTTTACTGGACAGAAATGAACCAAGCAAAAGGTAAGAAAATTACATATGATATGCACAGATGATGAACTTAACAAAAGTGGCGTCATATTCCTGTTCACAGACTTGACTACTATGACAGAGACTGTACTACCACAAAGGATAAAAAGCATAAAATTCCACCTACACCTGAGGGGTTTTCTACCAAAGTACTTGAAATTTCTGATGTTTCTGTCAATATTGAAGAGGTCAAAAGTCAAGACATTGCCCCCAAATCAATGGACCCGTTGAGCAGTCATCTATGGTAAGCTACAGTTTATTTTAAATATTTTAAAAATTCCTCTTTCATATTTTTTGTTATTATTAATTCTTGATATGTGTATGTAATGAAATAATCAAATTTAACAATTTCAGACCCTAAAGACTATGAGTAAGAACCTAGAAGAGAAAAAAATATTCTGAGTAGCTTTGCTCAATTTCCCTGTTTATATCAAAACAGAAATATATGTTCTACTGTCTTTCTTTTTCCTTTACTCTTTTTTGGAGGGGGGAGGGGGGGTGTGTCTTATTTTTTGGAGTTATTGGTGTCCCTCTTCAATGAGTAAACCAGTCCTAATTAAGGTGTAATAAGCATAAGAACATACAAGCTAAAAAAAATCTAAAATGACGTTTAGATTTCTTTGTGATCAATATTTGGGACGATGTCTCCTTCCTGAAGATAATCAAATTATAGGATGGTTTCCTTGTTGTTGTCTTTAGTTATTGGTCTCTGATGTTTTCTTTTTGATTTTCATTTTGTTTGTTTTTCAAATTTTTACCATTTTTTGAATAGCAATAGTAACTCTATGATAATTATTTTTATAAGTTCATTAAGAGACACTTGATACTTTCTCGAACACCATTGGAGAAGAAGAATAGAGTGTATCTCTGGACTTTGGTCACAAGATTGTGGCAAGGATCTAGACAATGGCTGTGTTAGCAACATCCTGTAAAGTATAGATTTATGGAAATTGGCAAGCAAAAAACACTGCATACTTCATGAGATTCTTGCCCAGGGTGAAAGAGATCCTGTGCATCTACCATGTACACGTTTTGATTATTATTCATATAGTTGCTGTTATTTTCAGGCCTTTGACATCGCGATGAGTTCCCCTCCAATCTCTGGCAACTACATGCAGGCCAGCATGGTTCAGTCTATCTACCCTGGCACTGATCCGTGGGAAAGTTCTGACAGGACCTCCCCAGAAACGAGTGAAGAAAGTGAAACAAGCGGCCGCATACCTGTCCTGGTCATGGACAAAACACAGACTGTCACTGTCCAGATCAAAAACAATGACCAGCTGCCGGGTCCCTCCGTGAGTAATTTGGTGTTTGTCTCTTAAAACAAACCGGGAAAAAAAGCCAATGTTCTTCAGTCATGAAAGCAGTTTGTTATCGAAAGGCGGAGCTGGGTTTCAGGATGTTCATTCATGGTCGGAAAATTGGAAATACGTCAGATATTTTATCCCCTAGTAAGAAAAGTCGGGAGTGGGGCTGTGACAGAAGAAAAAAATGTTGAAATTATGATAATGAGAAGCACCCATGTGAATCGATATTGTTGGAATGTTCAATTATATTTCACTTCTTTAGTAGTTAAAACTTGACATGACATAAATGTAACATATACACAGTTATGGGCCCTTACATTTTTGCATGAAAATATACGGATCACTGCCACGCATGGGGCATTTGACAAATTTTGAGATTTAAAATTTTTGTTATGAAGAACATTTGAAGTAAACATTCATGGTCACGGTATATTAGTGATTTTCATTAGTCTTTAGTAATTTTTATTGGTTGGATTTGAGTTGTTTGTGTTGGGCAGTGATGGTATGTTTTCCTGTTTCTGGTATTGGGACATTGTTTCAGAACATTTCCTGTGTAGAATTTTTTCTTCTGGGGTAGGAAAGCTGAAGTTGACTTCTAGCTGGACACACCCTTTGTTTTCCTTCTTTTCTTCTTTTATCATTACCAAATGTTACCTTTCTAAATTAAATCTTCCTGAATGATTTCTCACTAATTTATACCGTCTTTGCGCTTCTCTTTTCTCCTGCTTCAAATGTTCAATGACATTTATGTAGAGCTTCCATTCATGTATTGTGAGTGGTTGGCGGGGAGGCTTTTAGGTTCTACTTCTTTCTCTCACTCTTTCACCTCGCTTCATCTTGCTATGTCCTCTTAATTACCCCTGAGCTGAGATTACTGCAATGGTGGACAGGAAAATTTAAATGAAAATGGAAAAAAAGTTCAATTATTATATTATCAACCTACATTTTTGTATATTGTATGTTCTACTTTTGGGTCTCTTTCCAAGAGCTTTCTCATTGAATTGTATTAGTTTGGCTATGCTTTCATCACTCATTCTACTGACATGACCAAATCATCTCTGCTGGTACCACTCTGTCATCGCTTTCAACATAGTAGGCCGACAGAAAATAAAATAAAAATAACCAATACTAATCACTGCCACGCATGGGGCATTTGACAAATGCCGGACAGTACAGAGACATTTTTTGGTTGCGCGCTCTTTCTCAGCTTATTGGAAAGGACAATGAAAGTGAAATGATGCGATCTCTAATATCAAATCGTATCATTCCACTTTTTGTTGTTCTGTCTTGTCATTGCAGAAAGGTGCAGAACCTGAACATTTTGTTGTTCTGTCCTTGTCATTGCAGAAAGGTGGACAACCTGAACATTTCGTTGTTCTGTCCTTGTCATTGCAAAAGGCGGACAACCTGAATATTTCGTTGTTCTGTCCTTGTCATTGCAGAAAGGTGCACAACCTGAACATTTCGTTGTACTGTCCTTGTCATTGCAGAAAGGTGCACAACGTGAACATTTCGTTATTCTGTCTTGTCATTGCAGAAAGGTGCACAACCTGAACATTTCGTTGTACTGTCCTTGTCATTGCAGAAAGGTGCACAACTTGAACATTTCGTTATTCTGTCTTGTCATTGCAGAAAGGTGCACAACCTGAACATTGTCTTGTGAACTGCCAGTGTCCCTTTAGTTGTTGGTATTCACTTTCGTACAAAAGTGTGTCCCATGTGGCTATATATGACTCCCCCTGCAGCAAAGTGCGATCACACGCGTGTCAGAGAGAGAAATGGTGCGCGCGTGTGTAAAGTAAAGAGAGAGAAATAGAGAGCATTTTCGTGTGTGTTTCGTGCGATCGCGAATGTATGTGAGTGTGTGTGTTAGATAGGAGTAAGCAACAATTTATGAAGTGAAAGGCAAATGCAAGGAAGAAAAGAGGGATGATAATTGACAGGTATGTCATGCACGTGTGTATGACGGGTTAGTAGGGGTGGGGTGGACATATGTGTGAAGAATGTGAAAATATGATAGCAATGATTAGCAAGATAATTTCAATTTCAATTTTAATTTTCAATTACAATCATCTTTATTGATCCTTTAAAAAGGAAATTATACTTGTGTTATCACAATTTCCGTTTGAAAAATAAAAGAATACATCAGTGCATTTAAATTAAAAACAAATTTAACTTAGTTAATCATTAAATGTTTAGATTTTAGGAGAAGTATACAAAAATTCAAAGGTTGGTAAATAAATAGTGCGGTGAAACAATATACATAATTTAAATTTAAAAATTTAAAAAAAGCTAGAATAATTATAGACAAATCAGTTTAGCTTAATACACATTCATTAACTTATCATAAATCATTCATTCACCATCCATCAATTTACATTTCTTAAACATTGTGAGGAAAACCCATGCCATTGTGCTTTCAAAGTAAGGTATGATCAAACTTTCATATAGCGCTTGGAAAAAATAATATATCTCTCAATGCTGGATTTTAAATGTATAAGTCGACCGCTTCTACTACTTGTTTTGGATATGGAGAAAAGAGGGTGGGTGTTGTCTTTAAGTATACTCCTGAGTTTGATCTTGCATTGAATCTCATACAGATCTTCAAAGTTCTCCGGCTCTACATCATTTATCAGTTTCCCTATGTGTTTCAGTATCCTGTTAAATTTCTTCTTTTCTCTATCTCTTGTATTTCCTCCCCATGCAGTTATACTAAAAATAATAATACTCTTTATGCAAGCTTGATGGAAAAGTCTTATTAGAGTGTTATCAATTTGAAACTTATAAAGCTTCCTCATAAAATACATTCTTTTGTTCACATTCTTTAAAACTTTATTTGATTGTTTTTGCCATTCTAGCTTCTCGTAAAAAATTATGTCAAGATATTTATATTCATTAACTTTCTCAACTGTTTCATCTTTTATAACAATATCATTATGAATGTTATTTGTCTTCCTAAAATCAAAAATCATTTTTTTTGTTTTGTTAATTTTAAGTTGTAAATAATTGTCATCACACCATTTTACAAACCTTTTGATTTCTTGAGCATAATTGATTAGATCTACTTCTGACCTGATAAGAGCTTGGATAGATGTATCATCTGTATATTTTATTATTGGGATGTTTTCAAACGCAATTTTACAATCATTAGTGTAGATAGTAAAGAGTATAGGTGCAAGGACAGTCCCTTGGGGTGCTCCAGTGTTTGTTACAATTACTGACGAGTCGTAAATACCATTCTCCGATTTAAATCTAACAAATTGAGGTCTGTTGGTCAGAGAATCTAAGATCCAGATAAGTGACCACTGATGAGAAGGAGAGGAATTTTAAGTAAGTGTGTCTTCCACTTCCAGTATATAAACAATGAGTGGGAAGGAGGCAACTGTAATGCTGATTTAGTAGTATAATTCAGGTTTTGTTGGGGGGGGGGGGGGTATTATGATGGATATTTTTACTTGGGAAAAGGCAGAACCAGCTCAACAATGACCTTATTTTATTATTATTAAGTTCGAGATTAGGCGACCGGGGCTCTATACCTGAAATCGTTTATGTATCCTGATTTTTTTACATCTAGGTCCTGATTTTAAAAATTTAGAGCGGCAGGTCTGTATATATTGTCGTCGCTCTTTTTGTAAATCATTTCAACATGGAATCTGCTTGCAGAGTTAATCTTTACTTCTGAGTATTTGTAAATTTTCGCACTTGTTCTTATATTTTGCTTTGGTAAGGAGAGATCAGATGTTAATAAAAAATAAAGTGAAATGTTGTTTAACCACTGTGTTTCTCTATGCTTGCTTTTTTCAAGGCCATTATGGCCCTTAAAGCTGAAGCTTATCCCGGTTTCTTTAGCCTGAAGCAGAACAAATCTTCACCTCTTGGATGGGCTGTAGGTTTTACTCCTTAGATGATGCTGGTACTCATTTTGCCTGGGTTGAATGGGAAAATGCGTGCCTAATTTCTTTCCCAGGTCTGGCAGCTTGATCACTAGGCTACCGAGGCCCAGAAATTTTTACATGTTGCAATCCTATTGACAACTTTTATCAGGGCAAGATAGAGCAAAGACGAATGTGGTTGAATTCTTTTAAACATCTTCAATATATCACCTTATCATACAAGACCGGGGACCTTTTTCTTTTCAATCACAAACTGCGTCGAGAATTATCTAGAATACCACAGTTGTGATGTGATGTGTGGTGAGTTACTCTAGCATAAGAGATACCTTTCCAATTGTTTCATTTCCTTTCATTTCAGGTTAATGTGTCGTGGAATATGGAAAGTGTACACGCGTTCATGTCTCCCAAATTGCTTTCTGGTCACAGATATGCTCAATTCAGATAACACATCAGGTTTGTGTGGAATGTTATGTGGTCAAACTCTGCTGCTCCAGTCAAAAGTGTTATTGAAACCTTAGCTTAGAAGGATAGGGTTTAGCCATGAGGTGAACAAAAGAAAACAGTTACCTTCCTTACATGTGGACCAATTTGTTACTTTCAAGTGCATACTTTATGTCATTGCCCGATTTCAATGAAATCAACATGATTCCTGAGTTTTATTCTCAAGTCACATGAAGATTAGGTGATTTTTCAGTTTTTCTTTCAACTTTGGAATTTATTACCATAATATTCTAGTTCAGATGCCTTTTCATAAATCTTCGTTTTTAGTTGGCTTTAAGTTTCTGATGCAGTCTTTCATAGGGTTGTGTCTGAACCTATCATTTATTTAAACACATTCTCCGGGAATTTTTTTTTTCAACATCTACAGGAAACAGGAAGAAAGCTTGCAATCAAGAGCCGATGACCAATGAAGATTTTGAGCTATGCCACCAGGCCTTTGAGGAGGAAAAGAGAGACAGTTTTCTCGATGGAATTAGCGTGCCACCTCTAACAATGGACAAGCACATGGAAATGATGCAGGGAGCCACTGCTCGTAAGTAACTTTTGTACTTTTTCATGTACACTATATTTTCATTCAGGCCCGGCGGCGTATCCTTGGGGGGTGACGCTTCACATATTTTTGTTCACTCTTCCAGACTGGTTCAAATGGTCTTACCAGCTAAAGCTAAGAGATTAAGCCTGTCAGTGTCCTGTCCACAAAAGGGTGATATGGTGCCGTTTGGTGCTCTAATGCCATGGAAATGGAAACAAAGATTAATTGGAAAACAACGACTGATGTGAGCCTTTGGCCCTCATCGTTTTGCCACTCAGCTACTCCGGAGACCAGCCCAAGTAATGGCTGGGGGTCTTAGTAACTATCAGCAAAGCGTGCTCTCTGTATCTATTGGACGGATGGATCTTTGGCGTTCTTTATGTGGTCTCTTTGGTACCCAATGTATTTACAGGATCTCCCAAATCGTCATAGAGTTGAGCTCCTGGTCTCTTTTACTGGCCTCCCACCAGCTGAGAGGGCAGAAAGCATGATGGTGTCTGCTTCAAGGGCTCTCTTGGCACTAAAAGTGACCCGTGCCCATTGTAAGAAGAAGACGAAGGAAAAATTTCACCACTTTTTCCTACAAATTATATCTCACTGTGTCATTTATCAGGATGTGATGTCAATGCCATTTTAAAGAGTTTATGGTTAGGAAGGGAGGTTATATGCCTCTAAAGCAACCCCTGCTTCTGGTAAAGCTTAACGAATCAGTGTAACATCGTACTGTATTTTACATCCTTCAAAATACGCAAGAGAAGGCTTCTGTAGCAGTACTTTCTTAAAAAGAATATTACGTAGTTTTGAAAAAAAGATTGTTCACGCTGTTAATTATGTTAAATTTTTTAAAAATTTAACAGATAGCGTATTATCTGAGGATGATATGTTTTATTCAACGTACCCAACAACCAATAAGAATGGAATGTCAGCTTTTGACATTAGTGACAGCGCTTCTGTGAGCACCTTTCAGGGCCAGTCAACATTCAGCACAAATGGTGAGTCTGAGCAAATGGGTTGAAAGTTCATTATTAATCACTCATCTTTATGATTGAAATACTTAGTGCCAATTTGGTTCTGATGACAACTTCACCTAGCAATAGATAAAAGATAAAGTTGGATTTAAAGTCCATATCATCAGTGGCAAAGTGGTTAGGCTGCTGGACTTGGGATCATGAGGTCCTTCCTGGGTTCGAATCCAAGCAAAACTAGGTTTAACATTGTGTTCCTGGGAAAAGACACTTAACACAGATTATCCCAACTCGACCCAGGTGCAAATGGATATTGGGAGTAAAAACCTGCGTCAGATTAGCGTCCTGTCCAAGAGGTGATTATTATCACCTGTTCAATTACACACTATAGAAACAGAGACAAATGGGCTGTAACAACCTTAAGGAACTTACTTTTTCAAGTGCAGGCTGACTGAATGCATCATTTATCCCACAACAGGCCATTCATTCGGGGACTCAGTAGTCCAGAGCCTCTCAACCCAAAGGTAATGGGTTCAAGCCCCCCCAACGGTTGAAACATTTTCTAGGAAGGTAGACCAATATCTAGTCCCATTAGAGACGAACGATAAAAAGAAAGTCCTGTGTGCAGGTCACAACACTCTGTTCTCGTTAAAGATCCCTTGGCTGATTACAGGGCAGTCCAAACAAAATTTAAAAATCCTACCAAAAACCTCTGAGATTACCTTAGTGTGTGGATGTGGGTAAACCAAATTAAATCAAATCAGCCATTTCATTCTAAGTCCTTCTCAACTCCTTGGAGAACATACAGTACAGATGGTGATTCGTACTAACACTCTGGATATTCCTTCACACCTGAGTTGAGTGAGGAAAGCAAAGTGAAGTATCTCTCCTTTCCTGAGAGTACAACGTTGTGAAAAAAACACCTTGCTCAACCAGGGTTTTGAACCAATGCGGTCGTGATTATAAACTCACAACACAATGGTTCAACCACAATGCCCCTGTAATGAGGATAGAGCGACAATGTGATTTTGGTCCCTAAATAAAGTGGTAGCTTTGCAAGATCGGGGGTTTAGAGTTTGAATTATTGCTTAGGTATGTAGAGTATACAAGGCTGTTTTTGTGCCGAGCAAGATTTGTAGGCTGGTCAGATTCATGATAAAGTGACCTGAATGCGTATATCTGTATGAAGGCTGTCAAACAAATTTTCAAGCACCCGTCCTTACCTTGGAGATCGTTAGTCATGATAGAAATAGCATACAGCCAAACTCAGACAGTTTTTTTTTGAGTAAATACTATCCCCCTGGTCCAGGTAGGTAGACTGATACCTAGTCCCATTAGAGACATGATAAAAAGGAAGTCTTGTGTGCATATCACAACACTCTGTGCACGTTAAAGATCCTTGGCTGTTTACAGGGCAGACCTGACAAAATAAAAACCCTACCAAAACTCCCGAGATCACATTAGGGATGGAAGTGGATAAATCAAATAAATTCAAATCAAAGTCTAGGAATGTTACGATTCAACAGTTTTTTTCTTCTCATGTTTTGTTATTGAATCAAATGTTGAGTTGTATAAATATTTAGCGGTAAGAAGTGGCCTAAGAGGTCAAAGTGTAATGATTTATCCAGGTGCGTTTGAATTATATTATGGTTGTATACTTTGCTATGATTTGGATTAAATTTTCAAATTAATCGAACCTGTTGAGTGGAGAATGATTACCACAATTTATTTATCTTTGATGAGAACAATTATTTCATAATGATGATTTTGCAATCTGAATGTTTTGAAAAAACTGAATTTTCTTTTTTATTTCTATCTATGTCTGTGTCTCAGCAAGTGTTTTCTCTCACGCTAGGAAAATAAAAGGTAAGTTCAGCTCTTTTTATTTATTTATTTAAAAAAAAAGAAAATTTGAATATGAAAGGAGGAAATTTCTCCTGTGTTTTTGCTTATTTTTGTGGGTTTTTTTCCAATCATCGTTCTTTACCTCAACGTGTGCGATTATAAGAAATGCTATTCTGGGACATTCTGTTGGTTGTATGTGCCGGAAAATATGTCATGTATTCAGGTTATTTGCATTGATGTGTGCAATATATTGTATCTGTGTTTCCTCCCTCATTTAAAAACAAAAGTCTCCCTAACCATGTTCAACGCATATCAGTTACAGAAACATGAACGGTGAAAAAATCCTTCAAATCCCTTTGAGAGATGCAGGAGCCTCTTTTTATAGATCAAATGATGGACAGTGGACAAAGTCAGAAAGACCTCTCTGACCAGCCTAACTTTTACCAGACCCCCCCCCCCCCCCCCACCCCGCTTCCATCAAATAAGTCTCTCTGAATGATGTTGTGGAACGTTTGCACCATGTATGAAGCAGGAAAATCTGTACAGGTAATTGAGGAAATGCAGAGGAATAAGCTGCATATACTTGGGATCAGCGAAACCCATTGGATACAGTGGATATCTATATATTTTTTGTGAAGCAAAACGAACAATGGTCTAGGTTTATCATAGCTTAACATAAGTTATGAAAACAATTGAGGTTGATCGTTGTCATCTAATTTAAAAATGCACGTCCAACGTTGGTGAATGAGGAAATTTTCATTGGCTTGTTGCATGTTTGTCATGGATGTCCTTTGGCTGCGTAAAGTTCCGTCTGCTCACCTCCACAGTCTGCCTGCCTACTACTAGCGTGATTTTTCAGTCTCCGGGCGGGCGTGTTCTTAGATTGCTACTACTGTACCATTATGCTAACTATCAGATCATTTGATGTTTAATTATGTTCAGCTCGGATCAAATTGCATAACTGGTTGACTTACCTCATGTATGTAGCAGGAACTTTAAACGGAAAATTTAACTTTTGAGTTAATTGCGTTGTGTCTGTTGTCATAGATAGAATGATGATAATATATACACACAAATTTTTTTTTATTCTCTCAGAGCGCTCTTCAAGTCGAACATTAGATGAGCATACTGAAGACATCCACAAGGTAAACATCACAGTCCCCTTCTTCAGTGTCACCCTGCTGCTTGAAGAACCGGACCTTTCTTCACCTGCCCCTCCCCGCTTCGTCATCTTTTCCCAAGGCACAAACGACGTCCTCCTCATCGCACAAAGACGCCAAATCTTTCACAGATCTTCTGCATCAAAGGGGAGATCGACCAGATCAGCTGAAACCACACGCGCATGTTGGTCATTCGTTTAAAACCTCCTCTCTAAAGTCTTCCAAAGTGGACGCTGGGGACAGTGACAGTGAGGACGAGCAAGAAGCTATACTAATAAACGAGAGACCCTCAAAAGAAGGGTCAAAGGGTAAGGTGTGGACGAACTATACAAATTTCTCGGAGGGTGTTGGAATGAAGTCTTCCACTCGTGTTAACGATTCATTTCCATCCCAAATTAATAAGCTTCAAGAGGTTGCCAATGGTTTTTTCAAAGAGATGTGCAAATTAGACAGTCATCTACCTCTTCAGGAGCTGAGAGATCGGGTTGCTCAAATCCTGGCTTGCGACCATTTAGGGTAAGTGATTGCACTCTCCTTGTCTGTTTCTTGTAGCAAATTAATCTTTGACTTGTTCTCCCATGAAGAGGATAAACATACACTGTGGAACCCACTTACAATGGGATTGATTGAACCGTTGTGACATCGGTCTTGCGTGGACGAGAAGAACAGTTTCTTCAGAAAGTTTCATTTAAAAAAAAATTTTTTTTCTTGTTTTCACAGATCTTTTGTTGAGGAAGGAAGGGGTATAGATTTTGTTCTCTAAAAATTTGCATTCTCCTTTTCATTTTCTTCTCAAGTTTGTTAAATTCTTCTTCTTCTTTGATCGGTCTGCCAGCGGGTCAGATCAGGATGCGGATTGTCTCCATGATTGTCTTTTGCACTCTCCATAGGGCCGTATAGCTTTTCTTCCAGAGGTGCCTCTCCCGGCCATATCGCTGTTCTCTGTGATGAAATTATTCTATTTCTACTATTTTTATCTGGATTTGTTTTTTTTACTTTGAGGAAAAAGAAAAAAAAAGAAAGAAAGAAGAGAACCATAGTGTGAATGAAAGATCTGTTGGTGGGATCACAGACTGGATGTGCAAAATTCAGAAACCTTTCCACCTCAAGTCACTGAGTATAAGAATCCATCTCGTTGCTTCAGCCTATTGACTATTATCATTTTTTAATTATTATTAACGATGACACAATGACTTACCGTGAGCAGAATTTCTTATTAATTAATCAAACTTTTTCTTGAAATAAAGAAGAATCTTGCATAATTTAAAGGCAGACTTTCATTTGTGTGAATCGCTACTACTGTATCACAACTCATGTGGATCATTGATAACCAACCTTTGCAGCCTCCTCTCCAAGCCTGTGCAGGCTGAAGTAATCTACGAGAAGAAGGCCAATGAGAGCACAGCTAAGGTGAAGGCCACCTGTGGCAAACTTGAGATCATTGAATGCCTCTTCAACAGCAGATCAGCCAATTCTGACTTCAGCAAAACATCCATTCCCAAGCTGCCCCAGTATTCTGTGGTGAGTAGATCTACCTCATGTCACACTGGTACAGCCAACATCCATGTCATTTAGGAAGTCCTTACTTTCCAACTGTTACATTCTGATTTCTGTCTGATTTCGACTGATTTTCTTTTTTCCGTGTATAAGAATGTCTTTCAATATTGTTTTCTTTCAAAATCCCATTAACCTCTGTTTGAAGGTGTCAACTCTATAAGTGTATCTAAATGTTTAAATAAGTATTGATGTTTATGCGTGCCTGCGTGTGTGTATATGTTGCTGAATGTTCGACTTCAGTTGTTGGACTGTAATATCCACTATTCCATACCTGCGGTTATGTACTATGGTTTGCTTTTGTTTTTGTCTTTAAATAAATTTTTTTGTGGTAGTTTGAGTGGGATTTTTTTGCTTTTTGTTTTATCTCTCACTAAGAGGGCCCGGTAGCTTAGTTGTTACAGCATCTTGACTGTAATGCAGGTGACCTGAGTGTGTCACGTGTCGTTTGCCTAGAAAAATCAACGTCGAGTACAGGAATTGCTATACTTTTTCACAAAGCACTTTTTCTCTTCGAAACACACTCATATTTATTGCATGCTGGGTGAACGGTTTTGAAGAAAAACCTTACTTTTAAAGCAGAACGGTTATTTTTTACCTCAGCTTATTTTTCTTATCGTAGTTTCTCTCTTTCTCTTTTACTGATGAAGATTTAATTGAATGATACATTAATAGCATTCATGCAAGTTAAACATCACTCATCAATTTATAGTTTTTTATTTCTGCATTTATTTCATGTGCTCAGCTGAAGAAATACAAACAATCTTTCTGTGCTAAATTTTTGTTTGTGATTCACATTACAATTTATACCAAATGTTGTATATACACATATATTATATTTATATACATAGCAGCTGTGAATTTGATATGGATCTTGAAACACTCTGTCTATTCTGATAAGGATTTAGCTAAATTTTCTTTTCTTACATTCTTTCTTTCTATTCTGCTTTAGATCACATATTGGGACATCAATATGAATGTAAAACTGGTATCAGAAGAAAAAGAAAAAAATGTCAATGTCAGACAATTTGATAGATTTTGTAAAGCCTCTCTTTAAGTCGACATGAGTGTCAATAAGTGAAGGGAAGCAGTGTTGTTGGAGGTGTGGTTACCTGAAATAACAAAACCCAAAGATAAACAGTGAGGCAAGGGGCATGTCGAAAGTGAAGGACAATGACATTAAATAAATAATATTATTAGAGCCCCATAGGAATAAGATGAGACAAATACAAGGAATTCATCAGGAGAAACCTGAATAGATGTACAATATCTTACTACCCAAATCACATGCTATAAGACCCTTATTAACAGAGCTGGAAAAGGTCCAGGGAGAACAGTAAAACGTATCACTGCCAGCCACTCATGGCACACCAACTCATCACAGTCACATCTTGTGAAGAAACTCGGCCTTGAACCACTGGTTGTGAGACAAAGAAGAGCTAAGGCCACAGCCATGTTCAAAATATTCAATGTCGTGAATAAATCTCTGCCCCATCCAATAAACCACTATCAGAGACATACAAGTAGAGGCCACAACTAAAAACTGACATTTCTAAAATCCAAAGTTGACGCCCACCACATGCACTCGTTTTTTTCTCTCCATCCGCCACCCATATCTGGAACTCTCAGGCCCGGTCAAGATACCATCGATTGTACAAACATTACACATTCAGGAGACTATTATAAACTTATTAGAACAAAAGATGTAAATGTGTCCTTCAAAACCAGGAGTTTTCAAAGACATGAAGAAGAAAAGGCAGAAAAAATCTTGGCCACCATGGGAATTGAACCTGCAGCCTCTGCATCGGCACCCATCACCTCACCATGAAAAGAAAACGTGCTGCCGACTGAGCTAACTACACTCCTTGATGGGTGCCGACGCAGAGGTCGCAGTATCAATCCCCATGGTGGCTAAGATTGTTTATGTCTATTCCTGGTATTTGTCTTATCTTTGTTGCTATGGGGTTTTAATAATATTATTTAATGTCATCATCCGTAACAAAACCCAGTGAACAGGTAGTTTTACAAACCTGTCTTTAGAAACAAAATTTTGTTGAGGATCGATATAATCTGAAACGGGGTTCATCTTTTAAAATGTTTATTTATAGGTAGATCTTCATGACTATGACTGTTCCATCTTTTCAAAAGTTTCTTTGGTATGACCTTGGTGATCCTTTATCAGTTTATTGAGAAATATTTGAAATTGACCCGATTCGCTTGTGTTTCAATGCGATGTAAAAACCATTACTGCTAGCTGTGATGCCACTCCAGATGAAGGCTGTCCCGCGTTGTTCCCAATATTTTGGTCATGTCAAGTTCTGTTGGGTTTTGTTTCCTCCTGTTTGTTTTTCTCGACTCTCCGTGAGTTTTCTCTGGGCTTTGTTCATTGATTTGCATGTTCGTCTTGCACAAATCTGGCAGTGATTTCAGGGTTTTGAGGTAACGGTTTGAAATTTTCAGTATGTCCTCAATTTTGGTATCTCTTTTATTCTAGACCTTAAATTCCACATGCGAGGTGTCAGCGATATAATGTAGTTTATGTAGATTATTACGATGGCATGGTCAGTTATAAATTGTTTGTTTCAATAAAATGATATCGATCAGTGAAATTGTCTGAACGTGTAAGTCCACGCTGTATGAGATATGTCTTTCAAAAGATCAAATGCACGCTTCTTTTGTGTTTTTTGTAAATATTAGAGGCCTTAATCCAATAGAAAGGCTCCAGTTACGCACATGATCTAGATGCAGATTCCTGTTTTGCTTCCTGCCTTGGAAACTCAAATCTCGTAAGCAAAAGAGTGGACTTACTTGTTAAAATCTTTCAAACAAAAAGTTCAACTTCAACTGTACACGACTGATTATTTCTTTCCATTTCCTATAGTCTAAACACTAAAATAGCTATCAATTTGAAATTCAAGAAGCGTAACAGTGTCCAGAGCTCTATCCGATTATCTATAGTGTTTTTTTGCTTTTGCTGAAAAATTACATCACGCAAACTTACAGGTTTAGAAAAAAGGTTTAGACAATTCCACCGGGCGATATGTCCAGTCCCAATTTCTATGTCAGGATGATTTAAGGGGAAGAGTAGGGTAAATTGATAGGTGTTATGGTGTTTAAGACAGCAAACAAAAGCCCCATCAGTGCTATCAGTCAACCAACTGTGTTCAGTCAGAGAGGTTTGAAAATGAAAAGGATTTGCGCTATGTAGGCCATGGTAGGCAGCGATGTGTCACCATTTTTGAGGTCTTAGGAGTATAATGTAGTCATAAGAGAGAGGCAGCTTTCCATTCAAGCTTTATTCCACATACATCTGTAACTGTCTCTGTCTATCCCTCTCTCTCTTTCTCTGCTTTCCCTTCTCTCTCTGTGTCTCTTATCTGTTATTTACCTCTGTATCTCTGTTTGTCTCTCTCTCTAAAATGATCATACACAAACATCATCATTCATGTTAGTTTAAATCAACACAATACACAGTTTATTGTACACGTGACTATTATTTATTATAATACAATTCATAAAATAATTATAAGCACTAAATATATAACAACTCCTGCATATTTTATATATCGTATAGAAGATAAGAAAAAGGAATATTTGCGATCAAAATATAATTTTTCAAAAGAATTCTGATTTAAAAATATGTTGATGTTTTTAAGTGTTAAAATTGAAAGAAAATAATAGAACCTACTGGCACTTTGAAAGTCCATCGTGTTATCCCATTCAATGTGTTAATTGAAAATTCCATATTATATCAACAATAGCATATCATTGCAGAATATCACTAATGGTGTGGCCATAATGGAATGTAAGGAAGGTAGTAAATGCACTTTTATTGAAATCAGGACTGCTTTAAAGTTAAACATTCTTTCTTTGATTGATGTTAGAGCTTCTTTTAGAAAGACATCCAAAGAACTGAAGAAAATTTACATTATTGCATAAAAAGGATACCTGTAAAGAAATAAGGTGTAATAAGAGAGAAAAAAGAAAAGATAAGGAAAGCTCCACCCCATCCCCTGTAACGTATTCAGTGCACGTAAAAATTGACATGCCCAGGACCTTGTAAGTAAAGAGGAACAGCCATGGCTATACAACGCAATACACTAGTGCCTAGTGGTGGTGTTTGTTGCCTGCCTAGTGGCTATGCTATGATGTACTTTTGAACAGCTGTGTGGTCAAATTGCCGGACGTATGATTGTGTGCGTCCTGTGTTCGAATCCCAGCAAATTTGTGTTCTTTGGGAAAGACAAAAATGTTTTGCCAACTGACTCAGCTGATGCAAATAATGGGCACCAGCAAAACCTGCCACAGACCAGTGTCCAATGCAGTTTATAGTTTTGTTGTGCTGATATTATCAACTGTTTGGCATTGTGCTGTGCTAAACACTGGGATCAGCTCCAAGCCCTATGGGGTTGTAACAGCTTTGAATGGACTCTTACTTTCTATGGTGTCTCTACACTAAGCTGCCTCTTCAATATATTGAATGCGTATCTGATTCCCTCGCATTGTTTCGCTGTTTTTAAATAAAAGGAGAATTAAAGGACTAAAAACTTGGATCAAGAGTACAACATGGTACGTACATTTAGTAATATAGTAGATAGAGACAAATATGTATTTTATAACAGTTCACTGTTACAACAAGCAAAATGTGTTGGTAACCTGTCATTGGTCCTGTGAATTGGGCAGATCGCTTCATCTTATGGTCTTTTGAGAAGAAATAAGGAAGTAAAGAAGAATGAAAATGGCCGTGATTTATTGATGTAATTTTGAATAAAAAAACAATTTGAAATTTTAAAAAGAAAGAAGAGACGAGAAGAAATTCCAACACAAAACAACTTCCCTTTCTCCTATTTGAAAATGAATGCGAAAACACAGACAAGAAGACAGGAGAAAGAAAAGAAGCTAAGATATAGTGAAGATTACAGCTAGTCTACACTTTCTTCTCTCTCTCTCTTTCTCTCTCTTTCTTTCTCTTTCTCCCCCCCCCCCTCCCTCTCTCACACACACACGCAGCACACACACACACATGTACTGTTTTACACCCACCTTAACGAAACCCAAATACTAACAAATAAGGAAAGAAAAGGAACAGCCAGCACAATAATGTAGAAGATAAGATAAGCCATGTAAAATAATATTTTATATAAAAAAATAATACAATAAGATAAAGAAATAATACAATCATTTAACAATAACAATATAAAGTAAAGAAATACAATTATAATATAAAATCACGTAATGTGAAATAAGAAAATATAGAAAATTAATATTTATGCAGCTGTGGTAATCACCACCACCAACATCAGTAACAGCAACTACACGGGCAATAGCAACAACAGCAACAACTTCTATTAACATTACTGTTGGCCCATATATAACATTTTCCTGTCAAATGCCTGCTTAACATGTTACATTGAATAAAGTGTAGACCAATCAGCGACAGATGAAAACAGAATGGAATTATATACAATTTTTATATATCACAAACACATAATAATATTATACATACTTACAAATCATCCAAAGAAGATAATGTAAGCATTGCAAAAAAAGACATTTACATATTTCAGAGCACCAACAATCCGAAAGGCTCAGTTATTACAAGAAAAAACATGATTTGCATAAACTCCATACAATGTCAATGTCACCAATATAAATAACAAAAAAAAAACAATAAGTTTACAAGTTACAATAAAATCTAACAATTAATTGGATATCATATTCTAAAAAGGCACCCACGATTTATAAAGTAAACACAATATCACATAACAGTAAAATCCCTGTTCGATGAGCTATTACATGTAGATATGCATTGATATGTGTATATGAAAATAGTCTATCGGATTATCTAAAGATTTTTTTAGCAAAGGTTTGTGTCACTGCGGCTGAAGAAGGCTCAAGCAAGGGCAGAGAAACAAAAATAAGCTGTCTTTACAAGCATTGCAATGGTAACAGATTTTAAAAATCTTTATTTTAAAAAAGCATTTTTAAAAAAAATAGTTGAGCAATGGGGAAAAAGTTTCTTTTTATTTTAACCCCCTTAAAATTAAATTATCAATGATAAAATCATTGTCCCACATTTGTTACAAGGGGGAAGATGTTTTGTTGTATTTTTGTTTGTTTGTTGTTTTCTTTGCTTTTGGCTTGTTTTTTTAAATACATTTTTAAATTTTATTGCTTATCTTTTTTGTTAATATCTTCACTTCTGTGTTTATAATGCACTGGAACGGACATTAGCTTTAATTTTAAATGGAGGGTGACAATAATAAAAAGTAAAAATTTATAATTTCAGTCTGTGATGTCGTTTAAAAATGGGGATCTGTTAAAAAATTACCTTTGAATTCACCAATTGATAAAATTATGGGGAAAAAATTACCTTTGAATTCACCAATTGATAAAATTATGGGGAAAAAATTACCTTTGAATTCACCAATTGATAAAATTATGGGGAAAAAAATGTCCGCACAATCTTGAATTTTACAATTGTGGAATGTTTCTATTCTCAACCCAATCCCCCCCCCCCCTCCATCCTCAGACATACAACCTCACAGAAACTAAATTAGCCATTGCAAAAACCCTACCTCAATCAACAACTTATCCCCATTATTACAAAGCGAACCTGAAAACTGCAGCTTGCCTGCCATGTTATATGAGATGAGACAAAGAGAACTTTTAACAGACATAAGCAGAAAACATTGCATCGGGCAATTTTCGAATTTGTACATGTCGTGTCGTAACAAAATTCTCCTTTGATAGACGGGTCAGCTTCACATTGATACATTATGATAATGCGTGTTTTTGCATGAAAAAGAAAGAAAGAAGAATTATTGAGAAAGACGACTTCAGACACTATCAAACACATTATAATATATAAATAGAGTCTATAATATATGTATATATGTAAACGTATTTTTCTATATATTAATAATAATAATAATAATAATAATAATAATAATAATAATGATAATAATAATAATAATAATATCGAAACATGATTGAGATACAATATATAGAATCATCTTATAACATATGTATAAATTTTGTACAAATCTTCTCTATGATACAGTATGGAATGTTTGGAAGTATGTGGTGCCGCTCAAAAAGGAGTCGGCGAAGTACAAAAAAAAAAAGGAACAGTGGACGTTTCATGGACAAAACCTCTTTGCATCATCATCATCATCATCATCATCATCATCATCATCATCATATTCCGCTAACAAACGACACATTTAATGTACACATTTTTATTAGTCATTATGAGAAATAAGAAATATGCCTCCCCAGCCCCCCCCCCCCTTTCCCCTATAAAAACCCCACCAAATCTTTGTTCTGTTGACTCTTACCCTCCCGAAGAGTTCAGGTATACTACATTATTCACTTCATTTAGAACGTCATTTTTCACTTTGTATTCTTTTTCCCAATGAATAGTCCAGCTTACAAGAAGTGAACATGCTCACTATGCTCACTTTTTGTGTGTGTGTGCGGAATGAATGGAGATGGGCAGCCGGATATAGGAGTGAGCCCTTTCGTGTTTCAAACTTACTTATTTGTAGCATAAAGATGATAAAAAAAAAGAAGAGATAATTAAAAAAAAAAAAAACCAACCCAAAAAACCCAAATCTGAGTTCAAACTTGGATTCCTGACTAAATTTGACTGCGATTTGATACCAGTATTACAGTATTCCTCGTTAGATTTAAGGGTAAATCTATAAATTTAAAAACCCCATAAAAACCGCGATCAAATGCGGCCAACTGAAATGGATGTGGCTTTTGTGAGCAATGAAATGAACTTTTATGAAAACAATCTTTTTGAAAAGTGGCTGTTGAAAATGAAAAATGACGAAATGAAGCTCTATTATAAATCTATGTAAGAACAGCGCCTTGATCATTTTGACTTACTCAAAAGTGTCTCAAACTTGAGCAAATTATGGCATGACCGAAAGGGCATGGAAGTGTAGAAAAGTAGTGACCAACACCAATGCAAGAAAATTATATCAGTACATTTTTCCAATCGACGATCTGACTGACAACTTGAAAACTGTGTTTTTGGGGGATCACTTTCACCCCCCCCCCCCCCCCCACCCCAACTGATTTTTCCCCATTTGAATTGATCATTTCCTCCATAATATTATAATGGTAATCTTAGTATAAATCAATTATTATTTTTAAGAGGAAGCAGCAAGAAGAAAGAAAAACATGTGAAAGAATGGAAGGAAAGAAGCAGGATCTATCAGTAGCGCGCGCCAACTGCCCACCCCCTCCCCCCAACATTATGTTGATTATACAATGTACCATAATAATTTGGTCATTAAAATTAAATACATTTTGATTCTTCTATTATTATTCATGCGCACAATCTTTCAATTCCTTAATTTAAGGCATTTTTGGGACTCGACAGGGTTTCATATAATTTTTTGTGTGTTTTTTAATTTTTAAATTTTATTGGCTCAGAAAAAGGGGATGGGCGGCGTGGGGCAAGTGTGTGGAAATGTACAATAATATAATACAAGTTCATAATGACACAAGTTTATGACATGTTGTGAGTGTTTAAGATATGAATTATTCCAGTGTAAACATGTGTATACATATACGTATATAGCTGTGTTTAAATCATGTAAGTAAGCGCTCAGCAGAAGGATATGTGTGATAAATAAACCAATTAATTTTTCATTTCCACAACATTTTTTGACAGTGTACTTCTTCAGCTTTCTCTGGCTATCTAGTCTGTTTGTATGTCTCTCTCAGTCTCTCTCTCTCTCTCTCTCTCTCTCTCTCTCTCTCTCTCTCTCTCTCTCTCTCTCTCTCTCTCTCTCTCTCTCTCTCTCTCTCTTTGAAGACGAACTTAGGCCTCTGCACTTCAACAAGCCGATGAAACGAAAGACATCATCATATCATTGTAAACCCAAAAAGGATAAAATCAGATCGAGGGGATATGTACGTGATACGTAATATACGTTATAATTTGCATAACTCGCGAGTCAAAGCTACTAGGCCGTTGAGAGGAGAGAACACGTTTATTAGTTTTAAGTACATTGGTGATGCTTGATATTATTAATATTAATTATATGGGCTAAGGTTGTCCTGCTGTACAAATGGGGCATTGTAGTTTACCGCGTCCGCCATGTGCGCTGATCTCAGAGTGAATTAAAAAAGAAAACTAAAGATACTTGGAAGCATGAAAGAAGAGTTGTAGGACCTACCAGTAACGTCCACCAACCACCCATGACCACACACGATGCGATAATAAATGACAGTTGGCAGTTAAACGAAGCAGGAAAAGACATGTTGGATAACTGATCGCGTTTTCTCCATGTGGTCAAACCGTGACTGTTATAATTGATTCACACTGACCGTGACAGCGGATGGAATGTGAGATGATAAAGGCAGGACGTTTTAGAATATAAATTTATAGTATTTTTATGTGTAAACCCCTCCCCCCCCACACCCATCAATCTGTCAATCTGGTGTACATAATAATTATTATATTACAAATTACATGTTGTATATTTACTTTCAGTTTAGCTGAAACGCTTTTCCATTCTAACCCAAGATGAAATACGCTATTATAAAGACGTGCTAGGGATGTATCGAAAGAAAAATCACAAAAGAAGTCGGTGTTTGTTAAACATCCCTGCTGCCTGTTTCACAGTCATCAAGAGGTACACGTTGGTCAATGAACTTCTTAAAAACGTCGGGAAAATAAATCCATGAGGAAATCATACACATCTAGAAAGAGAGGGGAGAGAGATAATGCTGGCTTGTCTTGGTTTTGGATTATCTCCAATAACTTTTCCATTTTTAGTTAGCGTAGGTTTCTAATGACTTGAAGAAGGCTACTGTATGCGGCTGTGCAGCATTTAGCACGCGCTTGGCTCCTAGCGATTTCTGGTTTGACCCAGCGTTGCTTTAAAACTCCAAAGATTTCAGTCTTTTTTAAAGGTGCGGTTGCAGTCTGATTGTATCGCTTCCCCAATGCAGCCTCTTACTCTTAGCACACCATAGGGCTGTTTGTTGGCTTTAATCACATCACTCACATTGTGATTTCATCGTATTTGTCATTGCGGAATGCCGTGTTGGTGTAGTAGGGGCCCCGAGGGGAAGAAGGTTTGTCGTCAAATTGCTGTTTGGTCGGCGTTGGCGGTAAAGCTCCGCGGTCATTTTCGTAAGCTGAATTGACCGAGCCTTGCTTCGGCGTGGACGGCCTCTTCATGGGCTCGTAGTCCCCGTGCGTCGACTTGTCCATGGGTTCGTAGGTACCATCGGACAACAGCTGTTGGGCCCTGCCAACTAGCCTTCCCGAAGGCCTCGTCTGGCCGTCGCTGATGGCAACGACTTGCATGCCGCCAACCGGCTTAGAAGCCGGGGCCCCTTTGTTCTTCGCCTTTGCAAACGTTTTGCTGTCGCCGTTCATGGACGGCAGCTCAGACTTGGCGAAAGCTCTAGGCTGAACTGGTCCAGCCATGCCCGGTGGACCTGCCAGTTTCTTGGGTCGTCGGCGCACGACCGTGCAGTAGACAATGGCGGCAATGACGGCCAGTAGAGCCAACGCACCAACCACGCACCCCACGATGATTCCAATGTCACCGTCTTGCGCGTCGGAGCTCGATTTAGCCCTGGTGGTGCGCAACATATCGCAGCTTGAAACTCTGTTTCTAGTGGTGAATTTTGCATATATACATACGGTGTAGGGAGTATCGGGGGTAAGTTGGTATATTGTCGTTTGTTTGGTATCAGCAGGTAAAGGGCCGCTATCTCTGTCTGTTTCGGGGAGGAAATTACCATCGTGTAATGCTGGAGCCCATTTTCTTTAGTTATGCTCCATGAAATGGTCATATACGTTTGTTTAAGTTCTAATACTAGGATTTCAATCATCGGTTCGGGCGTCGTGTGCCGGCCATCGTCTGTCGTCTGACTATCTGTCACAGGCGGAGGTGGTGAGGTTACGTAATAATCTGTGCAGATTAGCTGTGGACACGTAAGCGTGTTTGGGTTCACTAATGTCAGGGGATTTCCGTCGTTACCCTGACAAGTGGGAATGCTATCTTCGTTCGGGAAGAAAATGAAACCTCGCCGGTAATCTTCCAATAGCTTCTTTACCGAACAGTCACATGTAATTATGTTGGAGCCCAAATCGAAAGATATGTTGTTCATATTCTTAAAGAACAAGCAAGAAGGTAGCACGGAGATACTGTTGTATCTCAGAGCTAACTTTTCAAGCCTACGAGGTCCTACAAATGTTTTCTCATTTATTTCACCTATGTCGTTGTAACTGAGGTTTACTTCTTTTAATTCGGGCATATTTCTGAATGCAAAATCAGGAATGCTCTTGAGTCCCACGCTGTGTAATATGAGTGTGTTAAGGTTTACCAGCCGACTTACAACGTCCCACAGTGTTGCATGTTCCAACACCGTTGCTGAAAGGTCCAGGTGTGCAAGAGAGCCAGCGGCTTGTGCTAATGAAGTCGGGACTTTCAAGGAACCAGTGCCGTGGTTGTTGTTGATAGTGAGCGTCTGCAGCATGGTGGCTTCATTGAAAGTTTGGTCTCCTACCACGGAAATTTTGTTCACATCCAGGTCGAGTCCTTTGAGCCGCTTTATGTAGCTTGCCACGTCGTTTGTCGAAAGTGAAGAGATTTTATTGTTGCTAAGGTCCACGTGGAGAGGCTCGCCGGTTCCTATGTTTGCCATCTTTGGTATGTCGGTCAGCTCATTGTGGTGAAGTACGAGTTGCTTGAGGTTATTAAGTTGTGCCAGGCTTACCAGGTCGTTTCTTTGTCCACTGGCGCCAAGGAAATTATTACTTAGATCGATTTTCTCAAGGGTGTTATTAACATCTTTGAAACTGTCCATTTCAATGGTGTCAATTTCGTTATGGCTCAGAATGATCTCTCTAACTCTTTTGAGAGCATTGAACGAGAACGCTGTGATGGTTTTTATTTTAGTGTGAGATATTTGTAGCGTTTCCAGATTTTGTAGCTCCGGTTCGTGGAGAACGTCAACTTGCATTTCCCGCAGATTTTGATTGAGCAACCTCAGACTTCTCAGTGTATGAGAAGTACTACTAGCACCACCTACAAGGAAAGCATGGCTATCGATGGACTGGATGCCCCAGTTGTCCAGGGTCAGTTTTTCGAGTTGATTAAACGAAAAGAAATATCCCTGATCTGGCAAGTGACTCAGATGAGTAACATTGTAATTTTTCATGGAAAGTTCCTTTAAATTTCTAAGTTTACGGAGGGCATTCTTTTGAGGCTGACCGATGGAATTTCCCTCTATGTCCAAAATCTCCAGTTCACGCTCAGTGCCCGCGAAGGCGTCATCGGCGATGGTTCCCATGCTGTTGCCAGTCAAATCAAGATGGCGAATCTTAATGCCCTGAAAAGCATTGCCCGGAAGTGTGGCTATACGGTTGTCACTGAGTCGAAACTCGTGCAGGATGCTATTGAGAGTAGACTGTTTCTGAGGCACAGACGAAAGATTTCGGAGCTGCAGTCAACCACGGCGACGGTGGGGAGCTCCGCGCCACTCTTGTCCCGAGCAGAAATGCAAGGACACGTCGGGAACACCCGACGCCAGTTCACGCATTGCGCCGGCTCTGGGGCCACGGTGTTGAGGAGCCTGAGCAGTACGAATGTGGTATGCAGTAGCGAGACGGTACCGTACTTAAAATTAAAAATGCATCTTGTGTTTTATCCCTCGAGTTTTGACGTGTTCTCTGTCGTATCTGAGCCTCCCGTTATGCTGAGGATGAAAGGATACAAAGCAAGTTGTATTCGAAAATCATTCAATTTGAGGTACATGCACATTCATATCTTTAACGACAATCAAACATAATGTACCCCCCCCTCCTCTAAGATTTACATAATCGTAACCAACAAAAAGAAACAAAGTCCCCAACTAAGAATACAAACAATAACAAACAAACCACGCCAACCCCCCCAACACACAATAAAGCCAACCACAACAACAAAACATTGTTGTAGCTCTTCATAGGTAAGCCAAGCCGTGCGTACGTAAAAGGAGAGTTTATTAATTAGTAACTAAGCACTGCGTGACGTTTTGCTCGTTGTTGTAGGTGTAGCTCATGCAGTTACACTTTTACCTTTACAATATTTACATGGCCTATGTGTGTGTCATTCAAATTCAAGCACGCCACCACCACTGCCACCGCTCAAGGTGGCCAAGGACTAGCATGTGCAGTGCAGCAAAGTCAGAATCAGATCACCTCATTGTAATGAATGTCGAGATCGATATTCAATATCCTCGTGGAAACAGGACCAGTGTGATTAATGACCGACCGTGACTGCGTGGAATTTGCTAGTACCAGCACATATGTAGTTCCTACTCCTTTCCTGTCACTCTTTCGTTTATGTTCCATCTTGCTGTTCTCCTTATTTCACACCCTTTTCACCCCAAGGCCGATGGCACACAGAAAAAGGAGAAAGGCGCAGTAAGAAGGCAGTTCGATGGAATGGCTATATTCATTTCCAATTCCAAGAATCAGTCACACGGGGACGCTTGGGCCGGTTCGAAAATAAGTATACACTCCTTTTCCTTGTGTGGTCTGACCTACTTTCTTACCAGCGGGAAAAAGACATGGGCCGTCAATGCAGTTTCGTGTTTCCTCCTTTCTGTATTACTTACAATTATACGTTAGGCGTATAGATTACAAGCTATTGCAGGGGAAAAAGGGGCGGTAGTCCAGAGGCAAGGTCTCGGCCTCCCAACCATTCAGAGGGTTATGGGTTCAAACCCCGGCGGTTGAAACAAGTATCAAAGCTCACGCAGTCACTGTCAGTCCTTAATCCCACTGGTCCTGTTATCATGAGGTTATCCCCCCCCCCCCCAAAGGCACAGCAGAATGATAAAAGGAGTTTCGGTATTTTTACGTTTTGACTTTCTCCTTTCTCTGTGTGCCACCGACTACTACCGCATGTGACTTATATTAAAGTTAAAGTAATGAGAACTTTTATAATGGATGTACATTAAAGGAATGAACTCGTCTGTAATGAAAAGTATATTAACGTAATGAAATATATTAAAGTAATGATTAGTTCCGTAGTGAAAGTATATACAGTCATGAACGCTTCCTCGTGAAAGTATAGAAACGTAATGGCTACTCCACAGTTAAAGTATATTTAAGTTTATGAACATTTCCATAATGAACATGAACACATATTAAAATAATGAACATTTCCATGATGAAAGTACAAATTAATCAACACTTCCATAATGAAAGCATATTAAACCAATGAACTCTAGAAATGAAAAGTACATATATCCGAAATGAAGGTACATTATGTTAACAATGAACACTTTTGTAATGAAATAAATGAAAACAGTACCTTAAAGTATGTGAAAGTAATGGATCATATTCTACTGAAAGTAGACTCAGAAACTTGTATAAGTTCAGCAGGTTTGTGTTGTATGATAAGGGTATATCAGAGTAGGGGTTGGTTGGAAGCTTGTTTTGTTTTTCATGGCAGTTAAAGCCCTGATAGTAAAAGGCGAGTTGTGTTGTTGAAAAGAAAATGAAAGGGCAAGAAGATATCGTGGTGAAGTATATAGGTGTATGTATGTAATAAATGTGTGTATATATATATATATATATATATATATATATATATATATATATATATATATATATATATATATATATATATATATATATATATACACATTGTGTGTCTACATAAATATAAATATGAGAGGTAGACAAAATATGCACATGCATATACAATAATACACCAAGTTTTTCAGCAACAAAATTTTCCCTATTACATTATTAGAATTACACATTCAGGGTTTTCTGTTGGTAGTCGAGTTTGTGTAATAATTTGAATGCAGTGGAGACATTTCAATTTCTTTTTCCATTATATGGAAATTCACCGTGTATTCATGCTGTTTCGCCACATACACACACACACACACACACGCACTCTCTCTCTCACACACACACACACATACACTACTCGTTTATGTATCCGAATTCACATGGTATGGACACCATCAACGTCAACGCGAAATAACTCGAAGGAGAGGCCAATATAATAATAATAATAATAATAATAATAATCATGTCAAAGATTGACACACGGGCAGGTGAAACCTGATGGTCACGACGACGACGACGACGATGATGATGTCAACTCAAACAAATTTTCTGGCCAATCTCTATTCATTAAACACTTTTTAGGCACGTAGGTGATGTGATGACAAACACACACACACAGACCCCCTCCCACACACACATTCTGATTATCGAATCGTATGTGTGTTGCTTTCCATTCAAAGCAGGAGATATATATATATATATATATATATATATATATATATATATATATATATATATATATATATATATATATATATATATATATATATATATATATATATATAGAGAGAGAGAGAGAGAGAGAGAGAGAGAGAGAGAGAGAGAGAGAGAGAGAGAGAGAGAGAGAGAGAGAGAGAGAGAGAGACAGAGACAGAGACAGAGACAGAGACAGAGACAGAGACAGAGACACAGAGAGAGAGAGAGAGAGAGAGAGAGACAGAGACAGAGACACAGAGAGAGAGAGAGAGAGAGAGAGAGAGAGAGAGAGAGAGAGAGAGAGAGAGAGAGAGAGAGAGAGAGAGAGAGAGAGAGAGAGAGAGAGAGAGAGAGAGAGAGAGAGAGAGAGAGAGAGAGAGAGAGAGATTATGATTTTTCATTGTTATTGTTTTAATTGATCTAGATCTAGTTTTATTAGTATTAATATTTTACTCCTACTGTTAATATTTTACTCCTACTGTTGTATTCACACTCACATCACTATCCCATCCTGTTTTATCCCATCTTGCCTCCTGTCTGTGTAAATGGAAGAAGAGCAAGGTGAACAATGAATGCGTTTGCTTTGTAACTTTCATGTTCACATGTCCTACATTCTTACTGTTAAATCAAATTTTGACCCAAAAGATCTAGAAGTCTGATCTAATAATAGAGATCTAGATCTAGATCTAGATCCACTTCTCTGTTCTCTGCGTCCACAGATATATTATAAGTGACATTTATTGCCTATCCGAAGCAACTCAACTTTCTTATGAACAAATGGAAAAAAACCCGGCTGTATTGTTAAATAACAAGAGGTCTCCTATTCCTTACATAAGTTTTCCTTATTGCGTACATTGACTTTACCAGTGCATGTAGTGGTAAGACAAGTAACAGGAAGTGCTGGTGATTTTACAAATTGTCACAATTCAGATCCACGCATATCAGATCTGTATCTTAAAGGCCAAACTTTTGATCTTTAAAAGAAAATGTTAACAAACATGTCTGATTTTACCCCAAACGTCTTAAAATTAAGTTAACTTAAGTAACTGGTTCCCCAATGAAAGCGTCAACAAACCTTTGGGCCGACATGGAAAAGTATTATGCTCCCTCTCACGAAGACGTCATTTTCTTTCACAAGGCAGACGGAACTGAATATAGGGTGTGACAAACGTCATCGAAACGGTGGGTGAGTGTAACACACCTGACACATACACACACACACACGTTATAATATCATTACAGATATATATCACACCCACCAGAGCATTCTTACATACCTTTAGCCACACAATATTGCGACGTCACGAAAGAATTATTGGCGGAGGCACAGCCATATCGAACTTGCTCGCGTGTCACAGAAGATACGAGTTTTCTTCCTCTTGTCGTCTTCGCCTGTCGCCTGCCGTGATCAGGTGAGGAGGACAGAGAGGTCTGCATTTAGGCCTAACTAACTAACTGAAACGAGGGGTAGAGGCCTTGAGCCTCGGTCGCCGTGGACTGCGTAATTGGATCGGGATGTGTAGAATGATAGATTGAGGGCGCTTGAATGGAGGTGGCCATGCGGGGTTGGGGTTGGGAAGGGTTATGTTGCTTTCTTCAACTGTTATTAGTGTTATTGTTTGGCTTTTTGACCGACACGCACGTACACACACACACACACACACACACACACACACACACACACACAAAGTCAACACCGTGCTGAGGCTTCGGCTTGAGTGTTTAGAATTAGAGTGTGCGCACTACGGACGGACAGCTGTTGGTCCCACGATACCCTCCTGAATTAATATAATTATTAATAACAGCAGTTTTATTTTTATTTTAAAAGCAAGAAAGGCCGGCGTTCTTTTATTTTTTCCTTCAATTCCCCGCTCGGTACCTCGAATACTGAGCTGTTGGTGATTGATAGACTTGCGTTTGGCTGGCTATCTCCACTTCGAAAGCAGATGAATAAAAACAAACCAACGCGGTGCCCCCCCCCCAACTCAAACAAAATAAAAACAACGAAAAACCAACCCTCCAAAAAATCAAGAACAAACGAACGATCACATTGATAATGGTGAGATGCCTATCAATACAGTTGTCAAATGTGTCAACATAATATTGTCTAAATGAACCACACATTAGCATCCTTTCCCCACCCTTGATAATAAGTATAGTACGTACATAAATAGAGAGGTTATTCTTGTATTCGACGTCATCGTTGTTTTCAAGTTCATTCAATCAATGGCTGTGTGGCCATAACGCTTTGCCCTAACATAACGGTCTTGCCCTGTTTAGGAAATTATGAGTCATCACGTTTGGAGAAAATACCTGAGCTCGCGTCGCCTTGTTTTTCACCTGGCTGGACCACCTATTCAGGTCACAGCCGCGACCGTCCAACCGAGACCTCGCTTCTGATTGGCTGAGTCTACAGGCTGCGTCTGCATTGTGACGACGACTGTTCGACAAAGTGTCACAAAGACGACCAACGAGCTGATCGATTCCTCCGTGTGCTGTGTAGTGGCTGGCTGGCTGGCTGGCTCTCATCCGAAACGAAACCATTCACGATACGGACAGACGACGTTTATAAATAGATTTATGTCAAGCATCCAAATAGAAAATGAAAGAGGCGAATTTCTTTCGTGCCTCGTATTGAAGAAAAACAAACAACCCAGCAAAAACAACCCACCCCTATAAACGTATATCCCACCCATTTATTATGTTATGCTGTGTTTAGGTAACGTGACTTAAGCATAACGTCTGATGTTATAAACAAGAGCGGACAGGTGGGCGTTGGGGGGATTTTTTCTGATTTTCCCATTCGCGGCAACAAAAGGTCAGCTGCCGGTGGTGCCGTGCTGCGGCTAGCGCGACCTTGCATCAGTAGTCTATCGATAGTGTAGTACAATGACTAACAATGTAGTAGGAGTAGTAGTAGTAATACACATGTGAGTGTGTGTTCTAGTGATACCACCAGTGGTAGCCACTCCGTCGATCTCTAAGTAACGCCATCAATCATTGATCGTCATGTCGTTTTTGGGCTATGATATTAATACAAACCCCCCCCCCCCCCAAAACCCATATGGATTTATAGTCAGTATCCCCTCACAAGTGCAAGCTCACCGACTGTACATCATTTATCCCCCAGCAGGCCATTTTTATTCAAAGTCCTTCTCAACTCCCGAGGGAGCATACATTACACAAGTCTGTTAAGCTTTTCGTACTAGCACTCTTTTACACGATCTTTCTCTACCTATAGCTGAGTCAAGTGAGGAAAGTAGGGGTGAAGTGCTTTTCCTTAGAGTACAACAGCGTTGTGAAAAATATCCACCTGTGCCAGCTGTGAGGCTTGAACCAGTGTCGTCGTAATTGCCAGCTCACAACGCTACGTTTCAGCTACAGACGCCTCATATATAGCCTTCGTTCACTGTTGTTGTCTTCGGTGTTTTGTCATGACAAATTATGATGGTAATCGTGGGCAATGAATGCATAACAACAAGTAGCACATCGCTTCATGCCTCAACATGTTTGGGTTTTGTTTTGTTTTTGTTGTTTTTTTCTCTCCATTTCCGTAAAGTTTATGTACTATTTTCCTTTCGTTGTGGTTTTAGGTTTTCCTTTTGTGCTTTCTTTTTCCCTTTTTTGTTCTCTATTTTTTGTGCTTTTTTTCCCCCTTCCTGTTCTCTATTTTTGTCCTTTTCCCCCCTTTTTTTCTCCATTTTTGTCCTTTCTTTTTCCCTTTTTTGTTCTCTATTTTTGTCCTTTCTTTTCCCTTTTTTGTTCTCTTTTTTGTCCTTTCTTTTCCTTTTATGTTTTCTATTTTTGTCCTTTCTTTTCCTTTTTGTTCTCTATTTTTGTCTTTTTCTTTTCCCTTTTTTGTTCTCTATTTTTGTGCTTTCTTTTCCCTTTTTTGTTCTCCATTTTTGTCCTTTCTTTTCCTTTTTTTGTTCTCTATTTTTGTCCTTTCTTTCCCTTTTTTGTTCTCTATTTTTGTCCTTTCTTTTCCCTTTTTTGTTCTCTATTTTTGTCCTTTCTTTTCCTTTTTTTTTGTTCTCTATTTTTGTCCTTTCTTTTCCTTTTTGTCCTTTCTTTTCCTTTTTTGTTCTCTATTTTTGTCCTTTCTTTCCTTTTTTTGTTCTCTATTTTTGTCCTTTCTTTCCTTTTTTTGTTCTCTATTTTTGTCCTTTCGCAGCGACCGTTAATGAATGTCTGCTGGCTGACGATTCGGCCGTCTACTTCTGACATTTCCATCATTCACTAAGTCTTTCAATTCATTTTGCTGTTAACTCATAATTCACCGCATCTAGTCACTGGACGGGGTAAATTTTAGTCAGGGATGTTTGTAATTGTAATAATAGAGATACACGTTGTCATGGATAATTGGGCTTGTTGTCATGCATTTGTTGTTCCTGTTGGGTTTTGTTGTTGTTCTTCTTTTTTGTTTTTTAGGGCGAAGGGTTCTTTGGGCTTTTTCTTTGTTTATATTATATTGTTTATATATATATATATATATATATATATATATATATATATATATATATATATATATATATATATATATATATATATATATATATATATATATATATATATATATATATAAAACTGTATGTCTCAAACTTTGACCGCTTATGCGGACTCAGGAACTACCGCACCCACGACCTCAATATTTTACTTGTAGGTTTCAAATAGCCTGCTTTGGGTTCTTAGCGAATTATCTCTTTGGTCAAACCAGTAGTTTGATTGATTGGAAAAAAAAAAAAGATTATGTTGCCTGCAATCCACGAAACTTTTTCTTGTTATTGTTACGCATTTCTTCATTTCCGGTTATTAGATCTGTAAGGGAAAGCTGGCCTAACTTAAGTATCGAATACTGTACCGGTACTTGACATCACCCCTGCACCCGGAAACCTATTACGTAGATCACCGTTTAAAGAAAAGAATGTGGTAAAAGAGTATTCATAATCACCGTTTTTTATAATGGGTTACGGGGGTAAAAAGGAAAAAGGATGGTGGATTTTGATGAATATCACTAATCTGGGGGACATGATGGTGACGACGTAGTTTCGTTGAGTTTACTCGAATACCAGTTTGTTTGTTTCATTGAAATTTACCCCCTTCCACCATCTGCGGTGATCTCAGAATGAATTAAGAGGTGATAGCGGGATGCATGATGATATGAAAGAGTGAAAGGAAAGAAATCGACCTGCCAGTAGCCACCCCTGAGATCACCGCCATGGTGGACAGGGTTACCCAAAGAAAGAAACAAACAAACATATCTCGCCAGACCAACCGCCCACCCGGGGTTCAATTTGGAAAACTTAATTGTGCCTTAAACCTGATTGTATTTTTTTGGTGGTCGTTCTGTTTGAGTTACTTGTTTGTTTTGTTTATTTACTGGTTTCTCATTGTTGTTGGGTCGTTGTCACTTTGGTCTCCTCCATCTGTCTTCCATATGGAGGAGTTCAGTTGTCTTCTCCGTGTTTGGAGGTTTGATCGCTCGTTAATATTTGCTTGCCGGATGGTGCGAAAACTACGCGATGGATTCTCTTAAAATTTCGTGAACTGAAAGGGCGGCATTTTGGGCCACAGGAAAAGCCATGCGTAGCAACAACATTGGTGACGTATTTTGCTTGACTGAGCCGAAATAATTTTGTCATCGAACTTCATTAAAGTAATTGACACTTCATCTCGAGTTTAGGTAGGTATAGATCTATAGAATTGAGACTTAGATCTTCATCTTGACATATTTCTGTCGGTCTGAATGAATATGAATCTAATACCGGCATAGAGCAAGACAGATCTATATCTAAATTTGGATTTGTTAGCTGCTTTTATATCTAGATTAGATGAATAATACATATCATATATATTTAGATTTCTTAAATTCTAGAGCTAAAATCTAGATCTAGCTCTACAATGTTCGGCAGATTGTAGATCTAGATCTATTATAGATCTAGATAATTTGTTGTTTTACCGATATATCGATAACGAGATGTAAGCCTAAAGTAAAGCCTATACTCGAGATGTAATATCCATTTATTGTTTGATGATTATTAGGTCAAGAACGTTTGATGACAAAATTATCTTGGTTTAGTCAAGAAAAAGATACCGTTATCGTTGCTACGCATCGTACCCCCCCCAACACACACACACACACACACACACACACACACACACACACACACACACACGCGCGCGCGTCTAAACATTGTTATTGGTTTTTCCAAGTTTGTTGAACTACTCCTATTATAGATAGGGGGTGGCAGACTTTGCCTTTGCATGGTGCATCTCACATAGTTTTTTTGTTCGAAATGCTCGCAATTTCCGGGTTAAAATACAATAATGTACATGTATAATATTATAACGGAATGGCGTGCACATGACACAACAATGATACGAAATATTAGGCTTAGAAATTTGATTTTCTCGTCATGACATCTGTATAGGTATTTAGAAGTGAATGTATTTTTCATGCGTTTTTCAAGAAGAAACGTATCCGCGATGTCTGCGTCGACACCCATCGCCTCGCCATGAAAAGAAGAAACGTATCCGCGATGTCTGCGTCGACACCCATCGCCTCGCCATGAAAGAAGAAACGTATCCGCGATGTCTGCGTCGACACCCATCGCCTCGCCATGAAAAGAAGAAACGTATCCGCGATGTCTGCGTCGACACCCATCGCCTCGCCATCCGCGATGTCTGCGTCGAACCCATCGAAGAAAAGAAACGTATCCGCGATGTCTGCGTCGACACCCATCGCCTCGCCATGAAAAAGAAGAAACGTATCCGCGATGTCTGCGTCGACACCCATCGCCTCGCCATGAAAAGAAGAAACGTATCCGCGATGTCTGCGTCGACACCCATCGCCTCGCCATGAAAAGAAGAAACGTATCCGCGATGTCTGCGTCGACACCCATCGCCTCGCCATGAAAAGAAGAAACGTATCCGCGATGTCTGCGTCGACACCCATCGCCTCGCCATGAGAAGAAGAAAGCGTGCTACCAACCGAGCTAGCTACGCACCCTAAAATAGTTAGCTGGGTTGGTAGCACGCTTTCTTTTCATGGCGAGGCGATGGGTGCCGACGCAGAGGTCGCGGATGGTGGCCAGAATTTTTTTCTGTCTGTTCCTTGTATTTGTCCCGTCCTCTGTTCCTATGGGGCTTTCATATTATCTTATGTCGTTACCTTCACTATCTATTATCTAGTGGTGGCTGACTGAATTAAATGTTAAAAGAGATAGCCGACAGTGGTAGATCGTTGGTGACATAGAATCATGTACATTTGAACAATGCACATTGTATTATCATGTCGTAATGTTGTAATGCCTGCATGACGCATCCGGTGTGATTAGCCTATACAACAAACAAGAAATCCGCCCAGTTATATAAAAGTTACCACCACCCCCTCCCCCCCCACCCGCCCTTACTGAGTGACGGAAATGTCATTACAGGTGAAAACCGGATGTGAAAATTAATGATTCCTCTTACAAATATGTTTTCCTTGTTACATTTTTTCCAATCTGACACAAGACAAGCACCTGGGTTGAATGGGCAAAATGCATGTTCTGTGTCCTTCCCAAGGTACACAACGTCGGACCTAGCTTTGCTAAGATTCGAACCTGGGACCTCATGATCCCCAGTTCGGCAGCATAACCACTCGGCCTCAAGGCAGCGGTTTTAGCAACCTTGTTGGAGGTCACTGAACCCCGCACGTTTCATACGTGCATGCACTGAACCTTGAACCCTTCGTAATTGAAAAAAAAACCCAACAGACACACAGATAGACACGTAGGATGTTAACAACTCTAACTCCAAGTGATATTTGATTAAAGACAAGACATAGGAAATTAACAAGCAAAAGGATAATTACATAATGACAATTCTAAAATCTCTCTCTCTCTCTCTCTCTCTCTCTCTCTCTCTCTCTCTCTCTCTCTCTCTCTCTCTCTCTCTCTCTCTCTCTCTCTCTCTCTCTCTCTCTCTCTCTCTCTCTCTCCTCTCTCTCTCCCCCTCTCCCCCTCTCTCTCTCTCTCTCTCTCTCTCTCTCTCTCTCTCTCTCTCTCTCTCTCTCTCTCTCTCTCTCTCTCTCTCTCTCTCTCTCTCTCTCTCTCTCTCTCTCTCTCTCTCTCTCTCTCTCTCTCTCTCTCTCTCTCTCTCTCTCTTTCTCTCTCGTGAATAAACAGGACATACATTTTTCATATTTTCATATTCATACAGCGAATCAGGATGTAGGCGCGGTAAATAATGTTCTTTTGGTTACATTTTTTTTATTAAACCTGAATTTGTTTTACACTTACATGGGTGAAACATCGTCTGCTTTGCAGTAAAACACGATTCACATTATACTATTATACAAGGGTAATATAACATGGTATACATTACAGTTCAAGAATAAAAAAGCAGACGTCATTATATTACATTGGTAATAATTCTATGAATATTTGAAGAGAGCCTAGCAACTAGAGGGCAGTGGTATTGTGGTGTTAGCGATGATATGACATTGGTTGCGAAGGGGAGAAAAATATTTCGTGTATCTCTCCTTCGGCATAACAAGCGAATGGGTCTTCTGGAGCGATGTGACAATTTTATTGGTGATTTTCATGGGTGGGTCGAAACGTTAAGGATTTTTCTTTGTACACTAAATGACATGTAATTCTTCCAGATATGGTTGATTATTGTTTCTGATTTTGGATGCCATTTTTATTATTAAATTTTATCTATCAATCCCATTATCTTGTTTTCTGATTTTTACACGCCACCCTGTTTATACATAAAACTTAAAAGTAAATGTGCTTTGAATGCATGATTTGTAAAACATATTCAATATGTTAAAGCTTTTTCTAAGTTTCTCAAGAAAAATCATCGGTTTGTTGGCACTGGTCAAAATGTTGAATATGATATGTGGTTGCCGTTCAAGGGCGTTATTATTTGTGACCCAGAGATAGTTTTTATGGGGAACATTTTTTTATTTCTTCGTTCTTGACGTTTGATAAGGGATTTATTTTTCCTTAAGTCAATAATCGTGTCCTTAGTTTTTCTGACGTGAAGTAATAAATTATGTTTTTCACACAATCCGTGAACCAATCGAACTACACGTTTGACGATTTTACAGAGTTATATGATCATTGATCAGATTCACAGTTGTCAATGAATAGTCCTGGCTCACAGACTATTGTAACTAAAGTAGGCCTGGTCTGTGTTTGTCACAAACTCCACCTGCATCGCCCTATTTTATCTTCTGAACTCGACATTCTCCTTTCAACTAAGAACTTTGGACTCTCCGAGGTCTGCCTTTTGGTCTTTTACCTTGGGCTTTAGCATTGTACACTGATTTAGCTATTCATTGTCATTCATTCTGTTTACATGCCCAAACCATTTCAATCGATTTGTTTCACTTTTGTTTTTATGCCATCTGGTTTTGGTTTGATCTCTTATTGATTTTGTCTCTTTAGTTTTCTCCTACTCTTCTTAAGATATTTCATTTCAGCTGCCTGTACTCTACTGTATTTCTCCTCTACTGTCTAAGGTCTATGTTTTACTGTCATAGAGGAGAGAGAGGGACAATAAACTGTATTGCATACTGCCATTTTGATTTTTGTTGACAATTCTTGCTTACCTACAAATGCTTTTCCTGGATGGTTATAATATATATTTGCACTTGCCTTTGGATTCTCTGGTTGATTTCTTTCTCTTAGTTTTCCCGCTGAGTTAATCATTACTCCTAGGTAATTGTAGCTTTGAACTTGTTCTAAATTCTCCCTGCCCAATTTAATATTTTAGTTTTAGTTTCCCTAGTTATTAGCATTGTTTTGGTTTTTCTTTGCATTTACTCTCATTCCTCTTTTATTTAGTTCATTGTCATAAATATTGATATGGACTGAAGATCACTTTTCTGATTTTCCAAACAGAACTAAATCATCAGCAAATGAAAGCATTGATACATTCACTGGTTTGAGCTTCCACATATCTACATTCACTTTCTTCATTTTTTAAGGATGTCTTTGCGACTGAATCCATAAATGTGATAAACAAAAGAGGACTTAGGGGTACAACCCTGTCTTACTCCTATATCTATATCAAATTCTTCAGATAAGTTTCCAGCTACTCTCCTGCCTATGTTGGTTTATTGTAAAAACCTTTAATGACTTCTATTAAATTTTGCTCTACATTATGTTCTTTTAAAGAATGCCATAGTTCACCCCTCCTCAACTCATGTATTAAATGCCTTTTCTAAGTTGATAAAAATGAGGTACAAGACAATGTTTCTCTCAATGAATTTTCCTATTATTTGTCTAATTGTAAATGTGTGATCTTGCAAACTTCTTCCTGGTCTAAATCCACTCTGATGTTCTTCAATCTGATCCTCTTTCTCTTCCTTAGTCTCATTTCCAGTATCCTCTTGGTGCGCTAAGTAGTGATATCCCTTATAGTTTGAGCATTCCATAGTTGATCCTTTTCTTATGTATTGGTACTACCGTTCCCTTTTTTCCAGTCATCTGTCACCTGTTTTGACTTCATGCTTGTTGGCATATTGCACGTAGTAGTTTGTCTGTTCTCTCTTGGTTTTTAATCATTTCTGAATAAACTCTTGGTTTTTAATTTCATTTCTGCTTTTGAATTCTTCCATTGATATATTCCAGTATCTTCATTGTCTCATCTGGATTATTTGTTCCTCTTAATAGTTGATCTGTACCCTTGCTTCATGTGTTCTGAGATTATGTAATTGTTGAAAATGATTTCCTCCACGTTTCCATGATTTCGCTGTCTCCTTCATTATTTTCCTTGGTGCATTCTTAATTTGTCGTATTGGGCATGCTTTTGGTCTTTTCTCATGCTCTTCATTGCTCCCCAGAACAGCTTTTGATTTCGTTGATAGCTTTTTTGAAGTCTTTTTCCAAACTCTTCCCACTGTTCCTGTTTTGCTTTCCTAACTTCCTCTTTTACGATAGTTCTTTACTCACGTAATCTACCCTATCCTCTGATCTCTTTGTTTGCAAGTATTTCTTCCAGGCATCCTTCTTTTCTTTGATCTTAATCTTGACATTCTCATTCCACCATGCTGTTCTTTTCCTATCTCCTTTAATTTGTTTCCTACCACAGACCTCTTCAGTACAAATGAGGAGTGTTTCTTATAATATTTGCCACTTTTCTTCTATTGTGCTTTCCTTCAGATCCATCTGCCTTTCACTGATAATCTTTTGTCCTATTGGTTTACTTTACTGGTTTATTTAGTTCTTCTATTTTGAGTTTAGTAGCTTTCTTCTCTTTCCTTTCTGTTTGTTTTCTTCAGTTAATAATCTCATTTTGGCTATCACTAGGTGATGATCACTAAATATTTCAGCTTCTCTGTAAATTACTCTGCATCCATTGTACTGTAAAAAGGAGCTGCTAACTATTATGTTTGTTTTGTTGACTTTTGAGCATGTCTATTTTCATTTACTCTATAAAATAATTTGTAGATATAGTCTTTGGGAGGAAAAATTGATGTTTCTAAGTTAGATACATAGATAAATAGATATATAGATAAATAGATATATAGATAAATAGATAGATAGTAGGCTAGATAGATAGATAGATATATAGATATATAAATAGATAACTAGATACATAGATAGATAAATAGATAGATAGTTAGATAGATTGATAGATATATAGATAGATAAATAGATAATTAGATACATAGATAGATAAATAGATAATTAGATACATAGATATAAAATAGATAGATATATAGATAGATATAAAGATAGATAGATATATAGATAGATAGATATATAGATAGATATAAAGATAGATAGATATATAGATAGATAAGTATATATATATATATATATTATATATATATATGATATATATATATAAAGTAGATAGATATATAGATAGATACGTATATAGATATATAGATAGATAGATAGATATATAGATAGAT
>JAXRKP010000152.1:30000-50000 GCA_037039925.1 Doris montereyensis | reverse complement strand
ATCATGTTCTTTTTGACACTATCAAAATCATAGTCTTTTTGACACAATCAAAATCATACTCTTTTGGCACAATTGCAATCATGCTCTTTTTGACACAACCACAATCATGCTTTTTGACAAATCAAAAGCATACTCTGTTTGACACAATCACAATCATACTTTTTTGACACAATCACAATCATGCTCTTTTTGGCACAATCACAATCATGCTCTTTTTGACACAATCAAAACAATTGACACAATCAATATCATGCTCTTTTTGACACAATCAAAACAATTGACACAATCAATATCATGCTATTTTTGACACAATCAAACCAATTGACACAATCAAAATCATGCTCTTTTTTGACACAATCAAACCAATTGACACAATCAAAACAATTGACACAATCAATATCATGCTCTTTTTGACACAATCAAAACAATTGACACAATCAATATCATGCTCTTTTTGACACAATCAAACCAATTGACACAATCAAAATCATGCTCTTTTTGACACAATCAAACCAATTGACACAATCAAAACAATTGACACAATCAATATCATGCTCTTTTTGACACAATCAAAAACAATTGACACAATCAATATCATGCTCTTTTTGACACAATCAAACCAATTGACACAATCAAAATCATGCTCTTTTGACACAATTAAAACAATTGACACAATCAATATCATGCTCTTTTTGACACAATCAAAACAATTGACACAATCACAATCATGCTCTTTTGACACAATAAAAACAATTGACATAATCAAAATCAGGCTCTTTTTGACACAATCAAAAGCATACTGGTTTGAGTACAATTAAAATCAAACTCTCTTTGGTATTGTTATAATCATGCTATTTTAGTACTACATTGTATTGAAATCATCCTTTTTTGGTACTGTTAGAATTACACTCTTGTAAAAAGCTATAGTTATGAGATAAGCTGAGAAATGAGAGAAATCAAAAAGTGTTTGCACTTACATTTCTGTTCTTTTAGTCGTTATTTTGTAGAACACAGCTACTGTTGAAATCATACATCTACTCTTTTGGTACAATCAGAATCACACTCTTTTGACACACAAAAAAGATGTAAAAGCTACAGTTGTGAGATAAGCTGAGAAATGAAAGAAATCAAGAAGTGTCTTTGCACACACTTAAGGGCATAACATCATCAACATCATCTCCCACCTCCCCATCTTACGTTATCTTGACCATGGCTCTCCAGACCAGAAGGCGCCAGAAGGAAGCTGCCAACGTTCTGTCGCCTCAATTTGGAAACTGACGTCAGAGGTGGACGTGACCTTCATAGACAGACTTTCCTCCATCCTCAACTATTCTACCGACACCAACAGTGCCTACCTAGCTTCACAATTAGTCATCAGAGACAGTTTTGGACACGTAGGCTTTTTTATATAGATCTGGATTTTAAAAGTTAAAAAAAACATTGTGTCTGTAATGAATTTCTGTTTTGTTATTCATTTATATCAGGGTTTGATACACAATGTATTGAATTATATTCTATATATATATATAAACATATATATATATATATATATATATATATATGTATAAAGAGAGAGAGAGAGAGAGAGAGAGAGAGAGAGAGAGAGAGAGAGAGAGAGAGAGAGAGAGAGAGAGAGAGAGAGAGATAGAGAGAGGGAGGGAGGAGAGGGAGGGGAGGGAGGAGGGAGGAGGGAGGAGGGAGGGGAGAGGAGGGAGGGAGGAGGGAGGGAGGGAGGGAGGGAGGGAGGGAGGAGGGAGGGAGGGAGGGAGGGAGGAGGGAGGAGAGGAGGGAGGAGAGGGGGAGGGAGGAGGGAGGAGGGAGCGAGAGAGCAGGGGGAGGAGAGGGGGACATTGACAGACAGTTGGACAGAAAGACAGGGAGACGGGTAAAGTTCTGACATTATCTATTATAGCCTAATTTTTAATTATCAAGACATCCTAAACAATTTTATTTCTTAACTACTCAACTTCCATCTATTTTGTTGGAATCTTATTTTTCAGCTTGACGAAGCAATGAAAGATGAGCAGTCATCAAGTTCCATTCCCTAGCCGTCAACATGAAAGCGCCACTCATGCCACCCTGAGAGTGAGGTAATAGAAGCCTGTTGTCTTTGTCCTGTTTTTCACATCAATCGTAGTCATGTCCTGTGCTCTCTAGCGATCCCTGCCTTGTGCTGTCTTTTCCACCTCCTCTTTCGAGTGTTTTCCCATGCCTTTTATTTCTCTTTCCAATCCTCTCCCCACATGAATTCTTTGGCCTCGCTCTCGTGCTGTGGCCCTGGGGTCCATATTAAAAAAGCCTGTTTGCTGATACCTTAATTTTTATTTATTTAAATCAGTGGTTCTTAACATTGTTGAGGTACTGAACTCCGCGAGTTTCATATATGTGCATTCACTGAACCTTTGTAATTGGAAAAATAAAATATAACACACTCACACTGTGTGTGGCTTTGACCTCCGTTGAACCCCTGATACTGACTCACACACCCCTAGAGTACAATTGAATCCAGGTTTTAGAACCATTAATTTAAGTGAATCAATTGTGATTTAACTTAATTCCCTCCCTTACGTTTCACCTTTGATTTGTTTATGCCAGGTTCCCGGTTCCTGACCTGCGGTCGGATCGTCCTCCATGGAGGACTGGTGTCGACGAAATCTTCACAAGGAAGTCCTCAAGTTCTGGAAGTAGACGCACCAGAGGTACGAACTCAGGTGAAGTCGGACTCGATTTTGGAATTTGAGGTGCAAGTGTTTAAAGCTAGTGGTAAGTTCTACGTTATCGTCTCCTCGTTTTTTCTCCTTCGCTGAATGTGATGTAATATATTTTTTTAGACAGGGCTACCTGTGTAATGTATATAATATACAAAAACTGAAAGGTTCATGAAAGACCAAAAAAAAAAAGAATCCAAGATAAAGATGGATTCGAGGTCCGTATCCCACCACAAGTGCAGATATACCATCTTTATATCATTTATTCCCCCATCAGGCCACTCCATTAAAAAATCTTTCTCAACTCCCTGGGAAGTATACTGCACAGCTGCCTGTGTTGCTTACTTAAACTATGACAAGATCTCTCCTGCCTATAGCTGGGCACTGGTGCACATTTTAATCAAGCTCGGAAACCAGAATAAAATACATTTCCTAAAGAGTACAGTGTCTAGCCAGGGTTGAATCAGTACTTTCAAAATTACAAATTCACAATATTGCTCTCCACAGCGTCTGATAAAGAATTCATTTGAATCTTATTCTAAGGTAAAAGATTAGGAGGAAATATTTCAGATTTTTACAATTGTTTTGGCTTTTCGGAGTGATGTCGGTAGCCAAGTGGTTAGGCTGCCAGACTTGGGATCATGAGGCCATGGGTTTGAATCCTAGCAACGTTAGGTCTGACATTGTTTTCTTTGGAAAAGACACATAACACATATTTTCCCACTCGATCCAGATGCAGATGGGTACTACTACAAGCACTAGCTTGGGAGTAAAAACCCTGCATCAGACTAGCATACTTTCCAGGAAGTGATTATTAAGACCTGTTCTGCTTCACACTATAGAAAGCGGATAATCTCCGGCTCTATGAGTCATAATAGCTTTGAAGGAACTTTACTTTATTTTGGCATTTTGGAGTGTGTAGACTAAGCTGCGACACCGATGGACGCTGACGGTTATTCATTTCCCATTCTATTTTTTTTCGAATAAATTAAGCTTTTGTGGTCCGCTGACTTTAGAGTTCCTTTGCTCCTCTCTGCTTTTATGACCTTTAAGTCGTCAAGTTATTATGACTTGAGATATGAAGACTTGTGGGGGCATCTGCAGTTGCTGCTTGTAGACCCTACCTTTGCACATAACCTTCTTTCATCTCCTTGTTTCTTTTTTTTTTAAGTTCAGCCTGAGATCACCGCATATGGTGGAAAGGCTAAATTTCTGTTAAGCAAGCAAGAAACAACCAAAAAAAATATACGAAGACTTGATTGTTCGTTAAAATTTCCACACCAAAACACCTTGTGTTTGCTTTTCAGCCTATCTACAGGAAGATATCAACCAGCAGCCTTTGTTGTTTGGGGAAGTAACTGTGATGACATCAACGCAAGTCCCCACGATCCCCATCATTTGAATTGGCCCAGGTCAGGGAGTTTGATTTTAAAAACAGCAGGATTGTTATGTACACATTAGGATTGTTACTGAAACATCAGTATTGTGGTTCTGAACATCAGGATTGTGATTTTAAACATCAGGATTGTGATTTTAGACACCAGATTTGTGATGTTAAACATCAACATTATGATTCTAAATCAGGATTTCCGATTTAAAACAATAGGATCGATTTAAAAAAACCCATTTGCAGTGATTCGCATAATTCTACCATGTTTATATATTGTAATAAGCACTTTTTTTTTCTGCCTGTGGAAATTAATATTGAAATCGGGGTCAATGTTAAGATTATTTTGAATTCAACATCATATGATTCTCTTATAGTTTATACCTACATTGTCCTTCTGTTTATCCTTCATTTTCCTCCTATTTTTGTTGTTATAATCGTTTACAACATTTCTCCCTCTTTTACTTTGTCATCCATCTCTTTTCCTTTGCATTTAATTCGTTACTTGCATCACCAAATCTAAGTAACCGAGAAAATTGTTTTAAAGTCGTGAAGAAATTTTCGTAATAGAGGGTAGAACAAAATCGGCTATGCAATATCTTGAATCTACTGCCTATTTTATAGAACCTTTCAGACATCTTATAGATCTCATAAAGTTTTTTTTTTATACTTAAGTAGCCACAGAAATCAAAACAATTTTTTTTTAGAGTTAAAACAGTTTGTCATGCAGGTGACAAATTATCTATTGTCATTTCCAGCACTCTTGTTCACCATTAGGCATTTTCCCAACGCTTGGCCTGCCCCTGCTTCTTTTCACAGGATTTTGATCCGCATCAATAACCGAGCGGCTTCTGCCCTGGAGACGGAGGCAGAGTCGGACACCTCGGCACTAGCATGGAGCCGTACACTGACCTGTGTCGCAAGCAGCCGTCCAGCCCTTTCAGTAAGCGCAAGACCATGTACCAGAGGGACAACCTGTCATCGTCTGACCAACACAAGCCCGTTGATGAAGAGGTAGTTGTTACGTCATGCCTGTTTAGTATTTAGATTCTGTCTGTTTTGTTTTATCCCTCTAACTCATTCAACCTTACTGTCGACATCTTTTGTCGGTATAATTTCTGCTGCGCTTCAGGCGAATGCCAATACAACTGAAGTAAATCAGTGGAATGAAATGAAACATTTACAGTATAGCTTTTCTTTATAGACATTCAACAACAGGTTGCCAGAGCAAAAGGAAGACCCAGAATGAGATAATAATAATAATAAGTATTTATATAGCTCTAACTACCACCAAAAGGTGCTTAGAAGCGCTTTCCAAAATAGATGGATTACAAATCATTAAGCATTGTGACAACATTTAAATTCTACGATTAAATCAATTACAAACTTACATCACATCCTAAAAACAATTCATATATTTTTAAAATTAATTTCATAACTACATTATATATCAACGGTGAAAGTCGCAAACCTTTGTTCAATTGTTAGGGGGAGTCCTTACCATCTCATCCTTGACTGTCTCCCGTTGCTATGGATGTTTTCCACAACTAGTTCTTATTTCCTAACTCCTCTCTCAGTTTCACTACAAGTTCTCATTTTCAACCCTTTTCGTTTTTTAGTTGTTTCTAATGGCTGATTATTATCATTACCACTTTAGTAGTTCTCTACATTTTCCTTCCAGTTGTTTCTAACAGCTGATTATGATCATGACAGCTTTAGTAGTTCTCTACATTTTCCTTCCAGTTGTTTCTAACGGCTGATTATGATCATGACAACTTTAGTAGTTCTCTATATTTTCCTTCCAGTTGTTTCTAACAGTTGATTATGATCATGACAACTTAAGCAGTTCTTAACATTTTCATTTCAGTTATTTCTAACAGGCAATTGTTATCATTACAACTTTAGTAATTCTCAACATTTTCATTTCAGCTGTTTCTAACAGGCAATTGTTATCATTACAACTTTAGTAATTCTCAACATTTTCATTTCAGCTGTTTCTAACAGCCAATTGTTATCATTACAACTTTAGTAGCTGTCAACATTTTCATTTCAGCTGTTTCTAATTATCATCATTACAACTGTGTTCCTCTCTAAAATGTCCGATACAGATGGTGATGCCCGGTGATGCTGCAGAGCTAAAACTTTGGGAGGAATGCTTGAACCACACCATAATGTCTGTAGACATCACTGTTCCTTCTGTCACAGCATTTCTTCATGACAAAGACTTCCTGGAATTGCTTTACAACAGGTAAATGCTTTTTTTTTTATCTTTTTTTGGCTTTTTTGTATTCACCATACATGAGCTGATAGGGTCATTTTTTGTCTCTCTTTAGATTGATGACATAAGTGGTTGGCGCTGTGTATATTTTTACATCTCTAAATTGACCGCTCATTAGTTGCCAAGACAGCTTCTTTATCCTCACACTGACAATACAAAATTGGCAAGGTAGTATCTTTATCCCCAGATTGACAACACAATAATTGGCAAGGTAGTATCTTTATCCCCAGATTGATAACACAATAATTGGCAAGGTAGTATCTTTATCCCCAGATTGACAACACAATAGTTGGCAAGGTAGTATTTTTATCCCCAGATTGACAACACAATAATTGGCAAGGTAGTATCTTTATCCCCAGATTGACAACACAATAATTGGCAAGGTAGTATCTTTATCCCCAGATTGACAACACAATAATTGGCAAGGTAGTATCTTTATCCCTAGATTGACGACGCAATAATTAGCAAGGTAGTATCTTTATCCCCAGATTGACGACGCGAAAATTGGCAAGGTAGTATCTTTATCCCTAGCTTGACCACACATAGGTTGACACAGTGATTTCTTTATCCCTAAATTGACGACACAATAATTGGCAAGGTAGTATCTTTATCCCTAGATTGACCACAATATAGGTTGACACAGTGGTTTCTTTATCCCTAAATTGACGACACAATAATTGGCAAGGTAGTATCTTTATCCCTAGATTGACGACGCGATAATTGGCAAGGTAGTATCTTTATCCCCAGATTGATCACGCGAAAATTGGCAAGGTAGTATCTTTATCCCCAGATTGACGACGCGATAATTGGCAAGGTAGTATCTTTATCCCCAGATTGACGATGCAATAATTGGCAAGGTAGTATCTTTATCTCTAGATTGATGACGCAATAATTGGCAAGGTAGTATCTTTATCCCTAGATTGACGACGCGATAATTGGCAAGGTAGTATTTTTATCCCCAGATTGACGACGCGATAATTGGCAAGGTAGTATCTTTATCCCCAGATTGACGATGCAATAATTGGCAAGGTAGTATCTTTATCCTTAGATTGACGACGAAATAATTGGCAAGGTAGTATCTTTATCCCTAGATTGACCACACATAGGTTGACACTGTGGTTTCTTTATCCATAGATTTATGACACAATTGTTGACATGGTAATATCATTCTTCATCCTTTGATTGGTCACTCATTAGTTGACGAGATAATTTCCTTATCCTTAGATTAACCTCACTCGACAAGGTGGCATCGTTGTCCTTAGAGTGAAGATGCGTTGCTTGCTTGACATGAGAATTGTTATTTCCAGATTCAACAATGATCTACTCATGTGGGAACCAATGCCGGTAGGACCAAAACACCACATTAACCCTTTAATGCCGTCCAACACTAGCCTTGGGGTGATGCATATGATCAGTCAGTACCAAGGAGATCTTCCATCGTCTTCTATTGGTAAGGGTGCCAAATTTTTTTCTTAACGGTGTTACGATGTGCTTCTTGGGTGCTACTAAATGCTTTTGAAATGAAGAAATGTGTGCCCGCCTGGGAACAGGGTCCATCTGTCGCATGAAGCTTTCTCTCGAGATAAAGCCTTCTAATGGTGGAAAATAAATTTTTCCTAGAACATGTAGGTTCTTCTAAATTCATTAGATAAACGCCATATTTGGCATGTGTCAAAGAGTTTTTTATATGATTTTGTCTCAAAATGTAGTTTTTGATGCATTTTTTACATTTCATCAGCTGTAAATTTGCCCTGAAATTGTTGGGAAAAGCCCCAAAGAATACTGTTCCTTTCTCTAATTAGATTTCATAAACATAAAGGAGAAAATAGAGGAATGACATGTAAGCATTTTATGGGTTACTTTGATTTTGAATGACTGTGGAAAGGAGTTGGTGTAAAATAAAATGTTGTCAAGACACACTTATAACCCCCTCTTTATTCCTTGTACTTAGCATTGTTCATAATGTAATTCCTTAATATGAAAAAAAGACATCGAATAAGTAAAAGACTTATATTTTTCATGTATTTCTTTGTATATTATCTCATCTTTTCATTGTCGTTTTTTCTTTCTTTCTTTCTTCTTTTATTTTGCAGAGGAAGAAATCTCCGACTCTGACGATGACCCTGACAGCATGATGTACTCTATCCATGACACTCACAAAAATAAAACCACGGAAAAACCCTCCCTTGTCAAGCCTGCCAGCAAGATGTGCTTTTCACTCAGCATCGGCAAAGGCCAACTCTTGGCCGTCATCCCTCACCCAGTAAGAATACCTCAGCCGATGCTTACAATCAAATTGTCAATTTGTTGATCTATTGAATATTATGTAGTTTATTCGTTTGTCCTTTCATTTATTTATTCATTTATTTGTTTGTTTGTTTGTTTGTTTGTTTGTTTGTTTATTTATTTATCTGTTTGTGGGTTTATTTATTTATTCGTTTATTTATTTATTTATTTGTTTATTTATTTATTTATCATTTATTTATTTCATTTATCGTTTTTTAGATATATACATCCTTTATTGTTTATATTTATGGATTTATTATTTATTATTTTTGATTATCTAATAATATATTCTTTATTATTTTTATTATTTATTTATCTAAATGTAGATTTATTGATTTACTATTTATTCATGTAAAACTACGATTAAATGCCATTATGATAAATAATCACCTTCCTTTCGTTTTGTGTTAGATTTTCCCTGCCGCAATTCAAGAAATCTATGTTCGTAAATAAGTTTTCCAAGTTTTCCTTTCATTGGAGTCATTTGACTTCCCCTCCTCTCTCATGTCCTAAATTTCTCACAGTCTAACAGGGGCCAAATCACAAGTACCATTTTTGTGTCAAATAATATCAAACAAACAGAAATAATCGGACAGACTTAGATTTAATTGAGTGGCATAGGTGTGCCGAGTGGTTAGGCTGCCGGACTGGGGATCATGAGGTCCCGGGTTCAAATCATAGCAAATCTAAGTCCAACATCGTGTTCCTTGGGAATGACACTTAACATGCTCTTTCCCCACTCAATTTCAGAAGTAAAGGGGTACAAGCACTGGTTTGGGAGTAAAAACCTGTGTCAAACCAGCATCATATCCAGGAAGTGATTATTATGACCTGCTCCGTTTCACGTTATTGAAACCGGAATAAGCTCCGACTCTGTAGGCCGTATTGGCCTGGAAGCCACTTCATTTTACATAGATTTAATTGGTTTTGATAAGATTATGTCTCTTCTTATTGGTTTTCATTTTTAGTTTCACCTTAATATGTTTTTGGTTAGTTTATTGAATGGCAGTAGATAAAAGTATCTTCAGAGCAATTTTGAAGCAATTTAGTAAATGTAAGGAGGTCTTAGTGTTGTGCTGGTAAACAAAAGGGAGAGTAGGATCATGAGGTCCTAGCTTCAAACCCTAGTACTGCTGGCTCCAATGTTGGTTTCCGTGGCAAAAATGTTTACCACGCATTTTCTCTTGACCCAGGTGCAAATGGATACCAGCTTCAGAGCTGAAGTAAAATGTGTGACAAGACTAGCGTCCTGTACAGAAGATGATGTACTACTTCATGTTCCACTTTTCGCTATAGAAATTGTGATAAGCACTGAATTTATGGGCCATATGGCCTTGGAAGAAATTTACTTACTTTACTACCTGACATAAAAGTCTTGAGATCACAGCTCAAGGTGAACAGTTTGACTACAGCCAACCAAATAATCTTACTGTAATATATATTATCATGTTATCTTATGCTTTCATCATCATCATTGCGTTTTCACCCAATACCAGGGTATAGGCCTTGAACAACAGATTTCCACTTATTCCTATCTTGGGAAACTCTCGATAAGTCCCTCCACAAAAAACCCCTCTCTTCAAGTCATCCTCTACTAGCCTCCTCCAGGTTAATTGTGGCCTTCCTCTAACCCTCTGCCCCTGTGATTTCCACTAAAGGGCATGTCTTGTAGTACTTCTCTGAGGTTTTCTGAGGGCGTGTCCTATCTATCTTTTGGTTATGCACCATTACCTCAGCTTCTTTATAACTATTACAGCCCATAAAGCCAGAGCTTATCTCGGTTTCTGTAGTGTGGAGCTGAACAGGTGATAATAACCACCTCCTGGACAGGATGCTAGTCTGACGCAGGTTTCTACTCCCAGCTAGTGCTTATACCCATTTGCGCCTGGGTCAAGAGGGGAAAATGCATATTAAATGTCCTTCCCAAGGAACACACCTAGCTTTGCTAGATTCGAACCTGGGATCTCATGCACTATACATTAATGAAAAGAACTTTTATCTGTGGTTGTTGGGATTTCATAACAGGTAGAAAGAAGATTGTTACGCTTTTTGTTTTCAGGAACAGTCTGAAAGCAGCCCTCACCTCCACGGTGAAATGATGGTAACCTTGAAAGATGGCCTTTTGTTTTCAGTCAATCAGCACATTGGCGACCCAGATTTGAAATATCTTTGTTTTCAAGCCGGAAGAGTTAACATGTATCACAACAGTGAGTAACAGCTACCACATTGTCTTATCAACACTTTTGACAATTTTGGAGTTATCGCTATCAGATTCACAGTCGTCAGTTGTCTAGTCTCACGAAAAATTGTAACCAGATTTGGTGTACATTTCTCACAAATTTTTCTTGCATTTTGTCCTGACTTTTCAAGCTGAGAACTTTAGAGCCTCTTTTCTCAAAACAAGTTTATGTAAAGTTAAGTTAGACAATACAATTCTGAATTGACATGACATTGTAAATAACCTTATGATATAAGTTAAAAAAGAAAGCAGTTTTGATAGAAATAGATGTAGAGTGCTCCTAGAAGAGTATTTTGATATGAATTAGCATTGGCATTGAAATTCAGCCTCTATCATGTCTTTTCAGGACTCAGTGTGATCCATTTGATTTATTATGATGAACATTCTAATCCATTCCTGTCATTCAAAAAATGTTTTTTCCTTACACAAATAACAATAAGAGTTAAAATGCTTTTCTTTTTACAGTTTGACCCCATGTTGTTTTTTTTTTGTTTTTAATTTTTTTTTTTTTTTTTTAAGGCCATGTGGATTTTCCTGTGAGACCTGGCACCCTCGATCACATTAGAGATACAATTCCAGACTATTTACAGTCCCGCATTTACCGGTCAGACCGCTGGTCATCAGAATCGGGACAGGGGAGAGCCGGGTGGGGAGGAGATAGTCCCGACATGCTGACCGTTGTCGTGAAAACCAAAATCGACACCCTCAATAATATCAAGGTCAGATATTTATAGTTTGTTTATGCGAGGGTTTTATTTTTGTTTGTTTTGTTTTAAATTTCCATTTTGTGGGTATATCATATGTATAAGAATGATTTCTTCTTTTTTGGGGGGGAGGGGGGGGGGGGGGGGGAGGGTGTGATATGGTCTGTATGAAATAATACATTTTAATTACTCTTTCTGTTTTGTGAATTGATGTTAAAGATTGAATGTTGCAAATTAAGATAGATGACAACAATAATGAAAATAAGGATAGCAATAAAATGATTATAATGATAATGATGGTAAATGTTCATGATGATGAACTATAATTATAATGATAGAGAATTATAACAACAGTAATATTGAGTGTACCTACGCCTGTGTAGTTTTGTATTCCCCTGTAGTCACATCCTTTTAACTTTACCTAGGTCGTCAGCAAAAGGGTCGTTCCCTTTACATCTCATTGCTTTGGTCCAAGCAATTTCTGTCTGAGAGAAAATAGCAGCTGCACAGATGCAATATAGTAACCCACCCATCTGGTGCAGGTAGTCGGATTGACACCTGGTCCTAATTGAAGAAGACAGGCGATGAAAAGGAAGTTCCATGTGGAGATCACAACACTCTGTGCACGTTAAAGACCCCTTGGCTGTTCACAGGGCAATCGGGATAGAATTTAAGAAATCCTACCCATAACCCCGAGATCACCTTAGTCGTGGATGTGGGTGAAATCAGGAAAAAAAGAAAAAAAATGTTTTGTATGTTTGGGGTGTATTCTTGGATATGTCTACCTGTTTGTTTTGACTTTTTTGTTTTCTTTTAAGCGGAAGCTTTCCATTTTTGTCTCAGTAGGCTTGATCCGTGATTGCTGGCAGTCTCATAAGCGATCAGCACTGTGCAGTGTGTAACACTATCATTGTTAAAACCTTTCTTTGATGATGATGTTGTCGTTTTTGTTGTTGTTGTTATTTCCCCAGGACTTCACTCTTGCCCTTAGCGTTGACGGGGTACCTTGAGACATGTGATGCACCAAAGTGGGGAAAGTTGGATTTCACAAGTAAGGCTTCATTTTGTCTGTCTGTCTGTCTGTCTGTCTGTCTGTCTGTTTGTTTGTATTTTTCTTCTGATTTCCATCTGTCTTCCTATGCCCCTGCCTCTGTTTGTTTGTCTGCCTTTCAGTCTTTGTTTCTTTCTTTATCTTTGTCTCGTGGCGGGTCGGACATTGCTGCTGGTTTGTCCTACATCTTTTCTCTCACTCTGTCAACTGTGTTTCTCATCTTGCTGTTTCTTCTTGACTCACCCTGACATTACTGCATAATGATATGGTGGGTATTGTACATTGCAATGAAAGAAAGCAATCTCTGTTTCAGTCTCTCTGTCTTTCTGTCTCTGTCTCTGTCTGTCTGTCTGTGTGTCTGTCTGTCTCTCGCCTCTCTGTCTGCCTGTCTGTCTGTCTCACTCTGTCTGTCTGTTTGTCTGTCTGTCTGTCTGTCTGTCTGTCTGTCTGTCTGTCTGTCTCTCTCTCTCTCTCTCTCTCTCTCTCTCTCTCTCTCTCTCTCTCTCTCTCTCTCTCTCTCTCTCTCTCTCTCTCTCTCTCTCTCTCTCTCTCTCTCTCTCTCTCTCTCTCTCTCTCTCTCTCTCTCTTTCTCACCCCTACCACCTCTGTTCCTGATTTTTGATTCATTACTCCCTCCTTCATCCCTTATGTAGACAATAGAGTACTGATTACATCAGGTATGCATCTATTTCTCCTTTCGTCATTCGTTTTTCTGAGTACTGAGCTTCATGCTTTGAGGATATTCTTAATTCTTGTAACTTTTGTCATTTTAGTATGATCTTATATAGAAGGATCGTCTGTAGAATATTGCTGCCATTGCCATGGAATACTGATACTTGTCTTCTTTGTTTTCCTCCCTCCGTTTCAGGCCATTGACCTTTTTGAACTGAAAGATAATCCGATCTTAGGTTACACTCTGCCCAAAGTGAAGACGGAAGTTCACCTGCAGTTACACCATTGCTGCGTTGATTACAGGTTATAACTGATTTTCTTTTCTCTCTTCATTTCACCCCCACCGCTTTCTTTATTCATGTACTCATTCTCTCTTTCAGTTCTTTTGGAAAAATAAAAATTCACATTTGAGTATCGTGTTTTCTCTTTAAGCAGCATTCGGTTTGTGATCATAGAAGAGGACTTCACTGCCATTTAAGATGAAATGAAAGTAGAAATTGACCGTCGAGACTAACGAGACATGTTGCAGTTACCAGTAAACGATATAAAGTGATCTGAGTCGACTAAGAAAAGTTAGTCTGATCTGTAAGGTGATCTGGAGAAGAATCCAGGTATTTTTCTTAGCCTACAGCATTATGAGATAGTTGGCCACACTTGCTTTACTGGATGAGTCTGAATAGACCTAGCCACCTACTTTATGCTGGCTCAACAGGAGAGCCGCAAAAAAATCTGCTTGTCTTTTGAGTGGCTGTCAGATGTACACGCAACTGTGTTGTCTAGCGAGGCATAATAACCTGTGATCTTATGTTATCATCACACACATAATATATCGTAGGCCAGTCTGCAAGACGTAGGTAGTGTTTTAGTCCATTTGGTGAGCTTGCCTGTCAGTTGCGACGGTGTAGTCTTACCTGGGGCATTATTATAGCCAGGAAGGTGATACCTTCCAAGATGCCATAGAGGAATTTGTTGAATTTTGAAGAACACCTTCCCCTTAAGTCCTTGAAGAAGCAAAACAAAGCCACTGACAAAAAACTTGTTGTCCCTTATTTAAATAAGATTTTTTTTGTAAATAAACCATTTTTATGTTCGTTTTAATGTTTGGTTGCTAGCTAGATGCAGCATAAATTGTTCTTACACATTTTGTACGTAAAGAAAGAATTAAAAAAATCATAATGCTACATACATATCTTGGGATCTTCAATAATAAATGATCTTACCTACCTAAATCTTTTTGATTGAAATTCATATCTCCCTAATTACCATGTCAATTCATAAAATTAAGCCTTGAATGGGAAAATACCCAAACTCAAAACCCAAACCTTTTCTTTCAGACCCCTTTTCCTGCCAGTTTGTGCATTCCTGACCGTCGAGCAGTTTAGCGTTTGCACCAACGTGATAGCCGAGTCAGCCTTGTCTCAAATCCAGCTGATAATCGACAACGCAGCTCTCTATCTTTCCAACAAAGCCGTACGGGATGTTAACATTGTCAAAGGTACGGTCAATACAGTGTAGACATTATGTATGTTACATATGTTATATAAGTGGTGTCAGTGGCCGAGTGGTTGGGCTGCAGGAATGAGGATCATGAGGTCCCGGTTTAAATCCTAGCAAAGCTAGGTCCGTCGTTGTGTTCCCTGGGAAAGGCACTTAACATGCATTTTCCCCACTCTACCCAGGTGCAAATGGGTACAAGCACTAGATTGGGAGTAAAAACCTGCGCCAGACTAGCATCCTGGACAGGAGGTGATTTTTATCATCTGTTTGGCTTCACGCTATTGAAACCATGATATGCTCCAGCTCTATGGGCCATAACGATCTTGAAAGACTTTACTTACTATTTGTTTTTTACTTTCAGGCAGCTGAAATAAAATATCTAAGAAGAGTAGTAGGGAAAACTAAAAGAGACAAAATCAGAAACACAACAATAAGAGATCAAACCAAAGCAGATGGCATAAAAACTAAGATAGAAATAAATCAACTGAGATGGTTTGGGCATGTTAACAGAATAAATGACAAAAGAATAGCTAAATCAGTATACAGGGCTAAAACTCAAGGTAAAAGACCAATGGCAGACCTTGGAGAAAGTGGGAAGAAGATGTAAAGAGGCATTAAAGCAAAGAAATTTAACTTTCACGTAAGGAAACAGAAAATGTCAGGACAGGGTAGCCTGGAGAAAGATCATTTCGGCCTCTAAAACCCATACACCGGAATGTAGAATGGGAGCTGATAAAGAAAAAAGAAAGACTTTATGTCATAAAACATACAGGAGCCACAAAAGGGATAAACAACAATAAGTGACGACTCCACCAAAAAAAGGACAGAGCAGACATGTAGCATTTTAGTGTAAACCCTTAATCTTACAACAAACAAGTAATATCTACACATTTAAACTTGACTTTGTATTGACGACACATGCTCAATTAGAGACTTAAATTTTAACACTGTAACATCTATTGCCCATCTCTCCCTTATTTAATTATGTGTGTGTGTGTGTGTGTATTATTGAAATTCCACAGACTATGTGTGTGTTGGCGAGATGGACCAGCTGAAAATTTGGCTTCAGTTCTGTTTCTCCAAGTCTGAAAACTGGTATGTTATGTACCAAAACAAAACAAAATTGCAATGGAGAAGGCTATCGTAATTCTTTTTTATATTTTAGTGGCATGGGGTCTGTGAAAATGGAAGAGGGTCATGCCACAACTGTTACGATGATAATGAAAGTAAAATGTGATTAGAAGATATATTTCTTTTAAAAACGAAAAAAGAAAGAAAAAAATTGATCGTTGGTGATCTTAACTGACTAAGTAAAGTAAGTCTAATACTTAGTGTCGAATGAACTGTAATCTGGAGTAAACTGGAAAATCCATCCATGATTATGCCAGGCACTTGCATCTGTCCTGTTCTTTTGAGTCGTTTTTTGAAGGTCATTGTGGGGGAGGATGAGACTGCATTAAGTAGGGGAGGGGGGACTTGGTACTCCAAAGGCAATGTGTCAGCCTCCCAACCAAAAGGTAGTGGCTTCGAGCCCCATTGACTGTTAACAATTTTTCTTGAGTTTGTTTTCAAGTAAAATTTACCCCCTGGTCCAAGTAGGTGGATCAACACCTAGTCCCATGGGAGACGGACGATAAAATGGAGGTCCTGTGTGCAGATCACAACACTCTGTGTGTGCATGATAAAGATCCCTTGGCTGTTTACAGGGCGGTCGGGCAAAATTAAAAAAGCCTACCAAAACCCCTTAGTTGTGGATGTGGGTAAATCAAAATCAAATCAAACCTTTAAGTAGGTTATAGATTTTGAACGTGTAAGAAAATGAGGTATTGAAATGATGAAAGACGGATGAAAACATAGATAACTAATAATGTGTATTACTCCTTTATTTATAAAAAAACCTCATGGGTAATTAAATGTCTATATTCGAATACAAAAATTTTGGTAATGTTTTTGTTTCACTATGGCTTATTTGAAAACCTCAATTCCACCTGTAGAAAGCTCCAAAATCCGACTTGAGATTTATGTGCAATCAACTGAATTTGAGGACTTGTGCTGATTCATCGCGAGCTTTGCTGGACCTAATCCAATACGTGATGGCGGGATGGGGATCTCCTCATGGACGGCGATGACTCGACAATGATCTCTTCAGACGGGGACATTGGCACGGCTCAAAGCTTGGTAAGCTTTTCACCATTAGACATGCTATATATATTTTTGTCCTGTTTCTTTTCTTTGTTAATGTTGCTAGCATCCCAGGGGCTATTTTCCTCTCATCGATTGCGATTTGATTGACAAATGATAGCTAAAGAGGTTGACATAAACTTCATGTAATAATAAACGTTCAAGTGTACGTATTTGGTAGTGAATGCTCAATATCGTATATAGCGGTTATGAGTGTGTGTGTGTGTGTGGGGGGGGGAGGGGAGGGAGTAGGTAATCTTGAGAAATTTTATCATCAGCTGTGTGATGAGATCATCGCTGTGGATAAGCTATCGTGGTATGCCAGTTTTTTTTTTTTAGTTTAAACAAATAATGTTTGTATTACCATTTCAGTAGTCACCATATTAGCTTATGCCCTGAAGAAGGCACTGCTGAGATGAACAAATTTATTTCTATTTCATCAAGTAACAACTGAAAACCGTGCTCATAGTACTCTAGAAACTACTAAAATCTCCTGGGACCACCTGTTTATTGTTTTCCTCCTGGAAACTCATTGCCGCTCAACCTCTTAACATTCTTATGGCTGTTTAGACGCTAATGCTGATTCTTGCTTCCACCCACCCTACTTTCATAAAAGTTCTAAAACACATTACGAGATATTGTTTCAGTGTCAAGGTGATATCATGTTTGAACTGAAAAAATTATGTTTGAAATGGAGATTGAAATGATGGCATCGCTCCTAGAATTTTTGATAATCTCCAAGAAAAGCTCGTAGAATTTCATAAAACTTTAGATTGCTATGTGAGCCCTGCTGAAAGAAGAAAGTTATAGGAGAGAAAAGAAAGAAAAGAACACCCCCTCCCAAAAGCGGAGGTCATACCAATAATAACGGCATTACGGTTTAGTGATGCTCTGTTTTTTCTGGATAATGTGAGAGACTTCACATAAGTTTTCATTAAGTTGCCATGCTAAAGTCTTGTTTCTGTTTCTTGAGAATTTGGCAGCTATGGGAATAATGTTAATGCTGTCACATGCACGAAAAATGTTGTTAACGGTCTTATGAAGTTAAAATAATATAATGGTGTACAACATACGTCTGTACATATCTGCATTCATAACAAGGGAAGCAAATGTTCACCATAGAGACTTTTTATCTCCCATTTCCAATAGTTACCCCTTTTGTCTTTTTCCCTCTATTCAGGATGACGAGGAGGAAGCGGCTACAACAGCATCCACCCTGACACCAGAACAAGAGGCAAATGTTAAGTCAGCTCTAGAGGACGCCATGGTGGAATCTCCAAGTAGGTTAAGATAAGATTAGATAAGAAGATAAGATATAGAATGTTAAGATAAGATAAGATCAAATAATTTAAGATTAGATAAGATAATATAAGAAAAAAAGTTATTATGAGATCAAAAAAGATAAAATAAGTTAAGATAAGATAGACAAATGAAATAAATAAAGTAAAGATAGATGATTGATTGATTAAAATTTACCCCATCCACCATATTGTGGGATCTCAGGGTGGAGATGAGATGAGATAAGATAAGATGATTTAAGATAAGATAAGGTAGGGTAAAATTAGTAAAGATAAGGTAAAATAGGATGAGATAAAATAAGATAAGATAATTTAAGATGAGATAAAATTAATTTCAGATAAGATAAGATAAGTTAATATAAGAAAAGGTCAAATGAGATGAGATAAAACAAAAGAAGCAAAGATAAGCTAAGATAAGAGAGGACAAAATGAGACAAGGCGATATATAAGAAAATAAAATGAAATGAGATAAAACAAAAGAAACGAAGATAAGATAAGATAAATCTTTATTTTTGCCTAAAGGAAAAGAGATTCGGTCATAATTTTTTTTTTACAATTTATATTATAATTTTGGGCAATGTGAGATATGATCAAGGACCCCCCTCCCTCATGACAGCTCCTCAAGAAGAGCAAGCCACCACCACAGCAAGACAGAGTAGGGGAACACGTGTGTTTTTCAACTGCGATGGCCATGACCCTTGTTTGACAGGCGACCTTGGGGACGCCATGCAGATCACTGTTGACTCCATGTCCGACAGCTCAGATTTCTCACCCGATGACATCAGAGGGAGAGGCTCATGGAAACCCTGAACACCCCAAAATGAATCCGCTGGAAGAATTTGAAATTGTCGACTGTCATTTCAAAGATGTCACGGTTAGTTTGTTAATAAGGTGCTGCATATACACCACTTTGAAATGTCGCCTGTGGTAATTTTTATAAGATATTCTTGCATGTCGTTTCAATGACGTCACTATTAAATTGTAATGAAATCACCACATTTTACCTTGAAATATCCCAATTGAAAATCTGTAAAAAAGATGTTCAATGTCAGTTTTAAAGATGTCGCAGTAAGTTTGTTATGAAATTGTCACACGTGACACTGGGTAAAAAAAAGGAAAAAAGTTTCTTCAAACCATAGAGCCAGAGCCTATCCCGGTGTCCACAGCATGAAGCGGGACAGGGAATAACACATGGTCTCTTGGACAGGACACTAGTCTGTCGCAGGGTTCTACTTCCTAGCTGCTGCTGATATTCATTTCCACCTGGGTCAAATGGGGACATGCGTGTTTAGCGCCTTTCCCAAGGAACACACAAATGTAGGACCTAGCGTAGCATTGCCAGGATTCAAACCTGGGACCTTCACAACTGTCACGCTTGGTATCCTTTAGATACTCCTTAATGTCGTTTTACATATGTCAGGATTAGTTATTTGCTTTTAATCAACTGATATTCTTAAGATGTTTTTCAATGTCATTTCAAATCTGGCATACCTTATTTTACTATGTAATTGTTGCGGATGATGTAGAAACTTCATGGACGCCTATCTGGATAGAAAACCCAAACAAACTAGGGTATCCAACATGTATTTACTATAAGGCCTACATTCTTACCCGACAACGTAATCACCTATGTTTAACATTCATCGAACAAACTAAAAACAAAGAAGAAATAAAGATGATTTTACCCACACTCACAGCT